>VKKT01002311.1:15047-28543 GCA_008038995.1 Haliotis laevigata | reverse complement strand
TTGACGCGGTCGGGGATCGAACCCGCAACCTTCCGCTCTCCGGGCGGACGCTCTAACCACTAAACCACGGGGATTGTTGCAAAAAACTAGTGTGACAAAGGAAAGGAAATATAGACGACAATGTACCTCCTATACACCTTTTGTCAAGTATTATATATTTACAGCACAGGTTGTTATATAAGTATCTGATACAACCATACTGGAAACCAGTTCCTGTCCTGAAATTTCACCTGGCAGTTATCGATGAGATCTGTAAGAAACGATTCAGTGCAAGGAAGGTAAAATATGCCACATTCAAGTAGCATATGCCTCGTGTCTCTGTGAAGAGAAAACATTAGAAATTAGAACACTTGCACCGTGTTTCACATTACTAACACTTTCTCTTCCGTCAAGTGTGTGTCTGTGTATGCTTACATTACCAATCCATTTGTATGGGGTCGCTATCGGGAAGTAGTATTTCCTGTAGTTTTTCCTTTGAGAAAAGAAAGGTGTGATGTATGATACGCTTAATGTACTGAAAAACATGGATTGGAGACTCTGTAGAGCTGCTAATTTGTAAAAATAGGGAGCGTTGTTTTATTGTTGCTAGAAACACTTAATTTAGTTGTTTTGTGGAATAAGCCAATTGCTCACAATCAGTTTCTCTTAAAATATGCTTTTAACGCAATGGTTGAATATTTAATCAATAAATAGCAATTGATTGCTGTTTCAAATATCAGTCACTGACCTGTCTGGTCTAGATTCGAGTATACACATGGCGTCTTCGTATACTGTAATAGTGCAAAGGTGAACACACAGAAAGAGTGTAATGAGTAGTATAATTTGTCCTTAATGTCATATGCTTTCTGTTAGATTTGGTGACTGAGGTTAAGTTTCACTCGTTTTAAACAGTTTTCAATCGATATCTCCATAGGGGACACAAGAAATGGGAAAAAGCATGTGAGGAATCGATCCCTGGGCCTTTTGCGCGAAGAGCCAATGTATCCGGAACCATATTACACCATTTCCTTTTAGCTTGAACTTAATATCTTAATTATTTCAGCAATTGGCATGGAACTGTGACTTTTAAATTTCAACAGCTCGTCTTATCCAGCTTACATACAAAGGTCAAAGTCTAATGCATCTTAGATTATAGTTATCTAACTGCTAAAAAGTCTTTAGGATCCACATTAAGAATAATAATCCACGTAAAACGTCGCCAAGACACCAGCAGTTGCACCCACGCCTGGTTGTTATGCTTTTGGTAACTGAAAGATCGTTCATGCTGCCGATGGTAGTCTTTCATGTTTGAATTACAAGGTGTCATATATGACGACCGAAATGTTGTTGATGAAGGTTTGGCTTTGGGCAACGTTGGCATACGCGTTCTAATACGAGACTATGCAAACAAGCAGGCAACCTGAATAATCTTACACCTGGTTCTGTGATCTGGTGTAGCTACGGGCGCGGTCCCACACGGCATTTGCGTAACCTTTTCATGCGATATGCAGCCTAATGCACCCTGTTGTGTAACAGCAAAGTTATTTCCAGTAATAAATTGAAAAAAATAAACAGCAGCACAGCAGGCTATTAAAATTACCGTTATAACATGGCGTCTGAGTCATTTCCCTTCAGTGTTCATTTGAATAAAAGAATATTATCACCGTCTGTTTGCCTTCCTTTCGTATTGTTTTACGGAATAGTCTGTATCATGACGGCAGGATCGTGGTTTATGACTTAAGTAATAAAGTAGGCTTTTGACCTTGCTGAAGACGAGATGAAACAGAAGATCTTTAATGATAGTTACACTTTTCCTTTGAAAGGATATTGGCGCCAATGAAGTTGATAGTGTCGCCATATTTATGATGACATCTGGGAAATTACATGTAAAATATAAATCGCTCAACGGAACAATTTCATTTAGAAGGTATGATCTGAGAAAATCTATAAAAAGGGTGTAAACATTTGTTTAAAATGAATAAAAATGCATTTTCAATCATGTTTCATGATTAACTTGTCATCGAGGCTCTTTGTAAAGGTTTGATGCTGACGTTGTTTGGTAAGGGATCTGATTAATCAGTGAGACCCTTTATTACATGCAGTATGTTTATAGTGGAACACAGTCTTGTTGAATCCAAAATCACGTGATAATATTGCACTTATTGGTCTTATACCGTTTCATGTGTCTTGTTATACCTTGGTCACGCCGAAGACCTGGGTTCCATTCCCCACATCGGTATGATGTGTGAAGCCCATTTCTGGTGTCCCCCAGTGTGATATCACTGGAATATTGCTAAAAGCGGCGTAAACTCACTCACTCTAACTCCAAAATATAAGGATGGCATATAAACTTTCGCCAACATGCTCCAACAATAAGTCCATCTGATAAGTGTTGAGTGATTGAGTTACAATTCGGGGCGTCTCCATGGTTAACATGCATTTTCAGACGTGCCACAAAAATGCATTAAAACTATGCCAGCATGCAACAAAACATACCTTTTCAAGGATGTTCACGAGTGTTTATTTGATCCTGCACATGTGCATATAGGCCTTACAGGTCAAAAGTCAGGATTTTTGTATCCGTTTTGTTGGAAATCTGGAACAAAATGAATATTTTCTCAGCGTGTTCGTATAAAAACATAACCATAAAACCTGCATCATCGTAAAATAAATAATGCTGGAAATTTTTGCCACCAGTGTTTCAGAACATTAAATGAAAAGAAATACCAAATAAAAATCTGAAATAACATTATAAAATAAATGTAAATAACAGTTTGAAGTTTGGCAATATTGTTTTGGGGGAAACTAGGGATTCCAAACAATCAAATACGTCTTGTTCTACCTCAAGTAGACGTGTTTGAAAGTTTGAAACCAGAAACCATTCTGCTATCACTTTTGTTGTGCAAATTGCGTGTATCCCAGTTGCTACCGGAAGATCGGAACATTGTCAGCATGATGAAAATCTGTTTCGGCAGATAATGGAGAATTCACCGGTGTTGTATATTTAGTCTCTGACTGATATAAATGATCCTTACACTCATCTATGGCTACAAATCGCTCAATAAAATGAGCTGAGTCTGCATTAAAGCGAGTCAAACTCTCATGAGAGATGATGAATGTGTTGCCAAAGACTTTGGGACCACTTTGCTCAGCCTTTGTCATGCCTAGTTCATTCCTCAGAATGTTCTCAACTCTCCTGAGGGAATTACCCCTTGCATTGTCTATGTGATGTATGGTGAGTTGTCATAAATATTACTTATTGTGCTGTTTGGTCTACTTGTTGGTACACTGTGCATTGCACATTTCCAACAGGCTGTTATGCAAGACCGTGCGAATCAAATTCAGAAAGTAAAGGATGTAATCACATCGTAATAAAAATATACTTATATATATAATATATTTATAACATGGAATGAATTGAAACCGTTATCGTTAACATGGTTGTACAGGGTTATGTTGATTCAACATTTGAGGAAATTTATTTTATTGCAACTTTAATTTGGCAAACACAGACCTGTCTTGCCACTATGATCGACTTTAGTAATGTTTCTTTTCGGGAAAAGTAGCTGAAAGTCTTCCTGATGATTTAGATTATCCTCAACACACTCTCTTTCTCTCTTGAACTCAGCTGCTGACCTTGTAACGCTGTCACACGACGTATTATAATCATCCATTTATATTGACACCATGTATGTACGGTAACGTTAGCCCTTTCAGTTGGAAATATTTGATGAGAGTGCGGTCATCAATTTTGGCTCCGATTTTTTCTATCATACCTCATATCACGATTAAACGATGATTTGAAAATGCCTATTTACTTGTTGTTACACTGTGCATTGCACATTTCCAACAGGCTGTTATGCAAAGACCATGATAATCAAATTCATTTGAGGAAATTTATTTTATTGCAACTTTAATTAGGCAAACACAGACCTGTCTTGCCACCGTTATCGCTTTTATATTGTTTTTGTGTGTGGAAAAGTAGCTGAACGTTTTCCTGATGATCTTAGATCATCCTAAACAAACTCTTTTTCTCTCTTGAACTCCGCTGCTGACCTTGTAACGCTGTCACAAAACGTAGTATTATCATCCATTAATGTTGACACCATGTATGTCCGTTAGCCCTTTCAGTTGGAGATACTTGATGAGAGTGCAGCCATCACTTTGGCTTAGAATTTTTCTAGCACACCTCATATCACGATTCAAGGATGATTTAAAAATACCTTCTAACAGATGATATTTTATTTTATGGTAGTGAACTTTTAAACAGAATGGACAAATTATTACCGATTGTGTTTATCAACTGTTAATAATATTAAAGTTGCTCTCACAATAAAACCAAACCACAATTGAAAACATCCATGTTGTCAAAGATTTTGTGACCGAACACATTCATGGCCATGCTGATGTGTTCTTATGTCATTATGAGGCCTCGGTGATAATTATGTGTAATAATGAAGAGCATGCTGCAGTATTTTGCTGTGAAGTACAGCCTGGAAGACCACGGTCCAGTTGTCTTATTAAAGCCGTTTCAATGTAATATTCACAAACGTTAAGTTATAACGTTAGAACGGTTTCTGCCAGTGAGAGTTGAGATAATATCGCAGCGGATTTTATGGGAGCATTTTACGCTGAACGCACGGGAATTATCATTGCGGTATTTTTACGAAATGGAATAAATCATTTTTAAAATGCCTTTCAAATCCAGTGTGGGGAGAATATTATTATATTATATATTATCACAGTTTCATGAAAACCATAATTTGAAAGATTGAAATACTTTCTGAACAAAAATACTTCTAAATACAACGTGGATCCTTGGGTTTGCAATGTGAACAGAAGGCAATAATCCCGAGTTGGGATATTCGGAGTATTTATTTCTGGGATGACGTTTGAAAACCTTACACAGCATCGCAGTGTCTTCCATCAGGAATTGAGAGAGGAATAAGCAAACAAACGAACAAACAATAGAACAGAGGGAAGACAATAATTCTAAGAAGCACAAAACTAGCGACGCCTGTCATTATGTTTTATCCAGTTGTAAATCTTCTCCGGGGCACGTTGTTGTCATTGGGATCATTTCATGGACATGGAAAACGAATTGAGAGGAAGAAATATAATGGGAAGTTAAACCAGAAAAATCATTTGCAGACAATGTACATGAGCAAATGTCGTTTCTTTTATAGTTCCTGGAAATGGTAGTCATGATAGGGATAGATGATATTGGATGAAATATTGACAATAATTTTGACAACAGTATAGTTTCAACTGGGCATTATCTTGAAGTCAATGAAACAACCTTCAGTGTGTTGTACAAACAGATGACAATACTAAACGTAAGCACCATTGAACGTAATAGAAAAGAGGTTTTTATGAGAAATATCCACAAAACACACCAAGGCGTGATATTTGTTTCCTTTGTGGACTGAAAATGCACCATATTACAGAATGTGTAAATCAGAAAGTGAATGAAACAAGAATTCAGCAGCATTAGATTGGTACTTACTTCTCCAGCAGAAAGATTATTGAGAGCCTTACAGTCATATTCCTTTCGTCAGAATTACCAGAATGTGAAGAACCAGTGCCACGCAGAATACCAACGAGTAGCATATGTCAATGGACCTTGGAATAAATTCTCCTATGTATATGGAGAGAGTTTTATCGCTTATATTTACAATCACTGCGGTTCTTATAAAGTTAGTTATTCCTTGTCTGCTCTTGTTAGAGCCATGTGTTCCACTTATGTCGTCCCGCCATGTGGTTTGGTTTTATTTAATTGGCAGATCTTTTAAGTTCAAAGCTTTCAAACAATTTGAAATGCAGTTTGGGTCATGTTCTTGTCAACAGAAGGGGGAAATGTATTAAAATGTCCTCGGAAACAAAATATTTATGAACCCAAATAAGACTAAACCGTGTCAGTATGTACGGTTTTATTGGCTAAAATTCATATGGGAATACTTTATCTTTCTTTGCAGTACGTCCTCCTAAATTAACTGAGATCTTGGCATTGGGACATATTGTAATATAACGTTTTTAATATGATACTTGTTAAATAAACGTTTCCAAACCCACAATAGCTAATTGTTTGGTATATATATTGAATTCAATTGATACACAATAATTGATTTGTAATGTACTATGTATCCACACTTCCACATGTAACTGTTAACAACACTGGTATTTCAATTCTATATGCATATGACATGAGTAACATAAATCGTCAAAGCCAAATAATAATGTGTGAGTGAGTGAGTTTTGATTTACGGCGCACTCAGCAATATTCCAGCTATATGGCGGCGGTCTGTAAATAATCGAGACTGGACCAGACAATCCACTGATCAACTGCATGAACATCGATCTGCGCAATTGGGAACCGATGACATGTGTCAACCAAGTCAGCGACCCTGACCACCCGACCCCGTTAATCGCCTCGTACGACAAGCATGGGTTACTGAAGGCTCATTCTAGCCCAGACCTTCACGGATTCCAAATAATAATATGTATGCATGAACCGATTCCGTTATGCGTGACAGGAATAACACAGGTGGAAATCAAAGGAAGACTTAACATCAGTGATGAGAGCGTGGATTCGCGAAGCGCGTCCTGCGTGTGGTAACGTTTCATGTGAAATGCTAAAGGAGAAAGGAGTGAGTGTTGTGTAACGCCGCACACAACAATATTCAGGTTAGTAATGTTTTCTCTATTATGAACCCTCTCACGTTTCTGTAACTTTGCAAAGGGTAGAGAACCAGCGTTAAAACGTAAGGCATAACAAATTGGTTATATCTAGGGAAAGAGCAGAGAGTATATGTCATCCCTACTGAAATAATACATTAAAGCAATTAGGTAGAACGTCTTACAATGATGGATAATAATTGTAATATTTGAGAATTGATGGTTTCGTGGATATCTCCGGTTATGATTTGACAATATCTGCTACCAACGGTTAAGAAAAACGGCATTTATTTGTCTTCTTCAGATAAAGACCACAGTCCTTACTGGGGAAAATCGAAATGAATGATAGATAACGAGCATTTAGTGAGAAACATCCTTTTCCTTTTGGCCGAAGATCCAAGGGACTATAATGGGACTATAAATAGGAAATATTTTGTCATTACTTTCACTTATTGCAGTACCCGTGACGACTATGGTTTAGAATTTGTTTTCTGCAACCCATGCTGATTGTAAAAGGTGACTAAAGGYATTGGYTGTTACGGTTTGCTGACTCGGTCGAGGCATGTCATCGTATCCAAAAGGCGTAGATCAATGCTCATGACGACAGTCACTGGCGTTGTTTTAGTGTAAGGTAAGATAGCTGAAGTATAGGTGCAGTTTTATTTGAACAGTAATGACGTACACTCCACCCAATCGCGTCTGGAGAGATAGACAGGTCTGTGGGGACCTACTGTAGTTCGTAATCGACCGGGGGTTACAGATACATATTTGATCAACAGATATGTGACTGGGAATTGAGTATGCAGTGGTTCCTCATACTGGAAAACGCAGGAAGGTCACTAACCGCACTGATGAAACATACAGCACTGATGAAACATACAGTTTTCCAAAGATGAGTAGGGTATTGACTGCACCCGACTCTGAACGGATCCTTCATCATCGGAAGCANTGATTAAGTAAGATCAAAGGCACGGTCGTTGTTTCGGTTAATGTAATATCGAGTACAGACTAACAACGACTTGACAGCAAATATTTCTGCATTTGAAATTTCGTTTGAAACTTCTACTTCCAAACATCCATTTTTCTGTTCCCCTTAGCTTACCACCGTTTCTAAACACTAATATCTCTGTCTTATCTAGATTAACATTTAATCCCCATTTAATACTATACTACTTAAGTACATCAAGTTTTCTTTCAAACCAACAACGCTGTCATCAAACACACACAAGTCATCTGCATAAAATAACAACAATATATCCATACATTCTTGACCTACAAAAATACCCCTAACATTGGATTCATACACCATATTTTCAAATTCTACAACAATCAATGAGAACAGCAAGTGGCTGAGTACACATCCCTGTTTCACACCACTCAATCTATCAAAATAATTGGATATTGACAAATTAGTTATTTTAACAGCAGATTTTACATTTGCATACAAAAGATTAATAGTTTATTTTCAATACAGAGTACCATAATAGTTTTATATTAATAGAATCAAATGCTTTTTTGAAATCAACAAACAAGCAGTAAAAGCGACCATTAGTCTTTGTAAGATACTTTTTCTAAACATTGTAAAATAAAAATATTGTCTAGAGTGCTGTCACCAGCTCTAAACCCTGCTTGATTCAGACAGATGTTCATACTTAGAACAAAACAGTGTTAATCTCTTGTTCAAAATGAATGTAAAAACTTTTTTCTACTCATAATGTCAGTAAGTGTTATGCCTGTATAATTATTAACTTCTGAGGCTTTTCCATTTTTGTGTAATGGTACCACTAATCCCTTGGTCCATTCCACAGGAAATGTACAACTAGTAAGTTTAGCATTAAATAACACATGAAAATACGGTAACAGTTCAGATTTACAAGATTTAATCATCTCAGGTGTACCACTATCAGGTCCAGGCGCTTTCCCAACACTGAGATTGTCAATAGCCTGAAGAATTTCAACGTTCGATATTTCACTGTTTAATATCTGAGTAACGTCATCATCATTACAGGCACTTCAAGGTTTGTCATCATGTTCTATCACAAACTGATCGGCTTTATTGAGATGATCTTGATCAATGTCAGTGCTTATGGTATTAAAGACAGTTCCAAAATATGACACCCATTCAGTCCCTGATATGGTGTTTTTTTGTTTTATCAGTTGTTTGATATGACTCCAAAATGTTTTGGAATTACAGCAGCTGTTAGACAGCATGTTAACCTGTTCCTCCTCGTGTCGTTCTTTCTTCAGACGACATAAATGTCGATACGAGTTTCTTAATAAACGAAATTCAGTCCAATTTAATGAGATGCCAGTTTTCTTAAACATGTCCAAGTTTGAATATTTAAGCTGTTTCCAGTGCTTACACTCCTCGTCATACCAGTAAGTACTACGAGGTTGAGAGGACAAACCCCGTGGACTCGCATACCACACTGTTCTGCACTACGGGTTATACAGGAAGTTCGTTTGGAGATAGCGTCGTCTACACTCCTCAGAACATCGCTTGTGAAGTCATGAAAAGCATAAGATGACAATTCACATGTGAGGCTACCCGAATAATCGTATATCTTTTCATCGTTCCATTTAAGTTTAAGAACAGAAATTTATTCATTGTCATTCACGTCAACTTTGTCACGCTGTATTTTCGTTCGAAAGGTCAATACAATCGGCAGATGGTCCGATTCACATCGGGTATCAGCCTGAAAGGTATGATCTATATCTAGTCAGATCAGAGGAACATAATCAGTAATCAACAAGGCTGGTGTCACTGGCAGTATAACATGTCATATCCCCGTTAGGATCAGATTCACATCGGCCATTCATCATGTGAACATTGAACGAACAACAGAGGTCTAATAAATCTGTACCGTAAGAATTCACAATGTTATCTTTGCTTTTCCTAGGTGTTTGAAAACTGTCAGGGGTGTTTTCCATATCTTCGAGAATCGAGATGTATTTACCATCACCACGTAGAATATAGTCTCTCAGGTTATCCAGTGTTAAATGGACACAATTTCAGATTATAAATCTATGTTTAAGTGAAGTAGCGATTTTTTGTGATCCTTAGCAAAGTGTGAGTAGTATATAGTTTGACATATATGATCGCCGTCAGATATTTTTGCAGAAAACTAAATCTACCAGACTTTTCTGCAAAAATGCATTTTCAGAACTGACTGTGTGCAAATGGTTATGAATACACACAGGAATATTAATTAGTCGAGTTCAGTATCAGCAGTTAATCCCTGGTGGAGGACGCTCCAGACAGATTATACTCGAATACCTGCTGAAATAGATTCTGTAAGGCTAAAAATATAAAATGGCGATGAAGATAACAGAAATGGATCACTAAATCAAGAGAGAACACCAGCTTTTCGAGACGAGTAGCGAGCCTGACCACCCGATCCCGTGAGTCGCGTCTAATGACAAACATGGGTTACTGAAGATCAATTCTAACCCGGACCTTCACGATTGGAGATCTGCAAGAAACGATTCAGTGCAAGGAAGGTAAAATATGCCACATTGAAGTAGCATATGCCTCGTGTCTCTGTGAAGAAAAACACATTAATAATTAGAACACTTGCACCGTGTTTCACATTACCAGACTAACAATTAATCTTCCGTCAAGTGTCTGTCTTTGTATGTTTACATTACCGATCGATTTGTTTGGGGACACTATCGGGGAGTAGTTTTTACTTTGAGAAAAGAAAGGTGTGATGTATGATACGCTTAATGTACTCAAAAACATGGATTGGAGACTCTGCAGAGCGGCTAATTTGTAAAAAAGGGAGCGTTGTCCTATTGTTGCTAGAAGCGCATAATTCAGCTTTTTGTGGAATAAGCAAATGGCTCTCATTGTACCAGTGATGTCCATTTGAGCATAAATCTTATAATATGATTATATTGCAATGGTTGGATATATATTCAATAACTTGATTTTTCTGTAAGCTTCGTTGACAGTATGGGTTTCACTCGTTAGAAACAATTTTCAATCGATATCTCCATAGGGGACACACGAAATGTGGATAAAGCATGTCAGGAATCGATCCCTGGGTCTTTGGTGCGAAGAGCCAATGTATCAGTCACCATATTACACAATTTCCTTTTAGCTTGAACTTAATATCTTAATTATTTCAGCAACTGACATGGAACTGTGACTTTTAAAGTTTCAACATCTCGTCTTATACAAAGGTCAAAGCCTCCTGATGGACGGAACAGCATCTGATATCCCACCTAACCTGCTGAATACATCTGAAATTATAGTTATCTAACTGCTAAAAAGTCTTTAGGATCCAAATTTAGAATAATAATCTACGTAAAGCGTCGCTAAGACACCAGCAGTTGCACCCACGCCTGGCTTTTCGTAACGGAAAGATCGTTCATGCTGCCGATGGTAGTCTTTCATGTTTGAATTACAAGGTATCATATTTGACGATGGCATATATGACGACCAAAATGTTGTTAATGAAGGTTTGGCTTGGGCAACGTTGTCATACGTGTTCTAATACGAGACTATGCAAACAAGCAGGCAATTTAATAATCTTACAGCTGGTTCTGTGATCTGGAGTAACTACGGGCGTGGTCTCACACGACCTATGACAGAGCTTACGGTAAAGATATTTGCGTAACCTTTTCATGCGATATGCAGCCAAATGCACCTTGTTTGTTTAACAGCATAGTTATTTCCAGTAATAAATTGCAAAAATAATCAGCAGCACAGCAGGTTTCTAAACTTACCGTTATAACATGGCGTCTGAGTCATTTCCCTGCAGTGTTAGTTTGAAAAAAAAAGAATATCATTACTTTCTGTTTGACTTCCTTTCGTATTGTATTACAGAATAGGCTGTTTCATGACGGGTGGATCGTGGTTTATGACTTAAGTAATAAAGTAGGCTTTTGACCTTGCTAAAGACAAGATGAAACAGAAAGAGGTTTAATGACAGTTTTACTTTTCCTTTGAATAGGATATTAGTGCCAATGAAGTTGATAGTGTCGCCATATTTATGATGACACCTGGGAAATTAATGTGTAAATCGTTCAACGGAACAATTACATTTAGAAGGTGTGGAGATCTGAGAAAATCTATAATAGGGGATAAACATTTGGTCAACATGAATGAAAATGCATGTTTCAGTCATGTTTCACGATATACTTGTCATCGAGGTTCTTTGTAAAGGTTTGAAGCAGATGATGTGCGGTAAGATATCTGATATATCAGTCAGACCGTTTATTACATGGAATATGTTTTTAGTGGAACACTGTTATGTGAGTGAGTGAGTGAGTGAGTGCGTGCGTGCATGCGTGCGTGCGATAAAACCTGCATCATCGTAAGATAAATAATGCTTAAAATTGTTGCCACCAGAAACATTAAAGAACATTAAATGAAAAGAAATACCAAATATGAATCTGAAGTAACATTATTAAAAATATATGTAAATAACTGTTTGGAGTTTGGCAATATTGTTTTGCGGAAACTAGGAATTCCAAGCAATCAAAAACGTCTTGTTCTACCTCTAGTAGACGTGTTTGAAAGTTTGACAGCAGAAACCATTCTGCTATCACTTTTGTTGTGCAAATTGCGTGTATTACCAGTTGCTACCGGAAGAGCGGAAGATTTTCAGCATGATGAAAATCTGTTTCGGCAGATAATGGGGAAGTTTCGGCTGCTACTGCGTTTCGAACTCGGGACCTCAGTATTGTCAATTCAGCTCCGTTACCTTCACACCACGAGGACCACTGATAGTGTTGAGTGAGTGAGAGCTACTTATCTATATGAGCTGTACATATAGCTCGCTCAAAAGTCAGTATCTCCTAAACTCTTCAATCGATTTTCGTGAAATTTTGCATGCGCCTCAGTAGTAGTATACACAATGGGGCTACGGGATAAGGGACTTCCCAAGGGTTCAATTTTAAAAAATGAGCCCTTGGGAGGGACCTGGTCCCGTAGCCCATTGTGTATACTACTTCTTGTTATACCTCAACTAGACGTGTTTGACAACGGAAACCATTCTGCTATCACTCTTGTAGTGCAAATTGCGTGTAGTTGCGTGTAGTTGCTACCGGAAGAGCGGAACATTTTCAACATTCTGAAAATCTGTTTCGGCAGATAATGGAGAATTCTCTTGGGTTGTATATTTAGTTTCTGGCTGATATAAATGATCCTTACACTCATCTATGGCTGCAAATCCCTCAATAAAATGAGCTGAGTCTGCATTAAAGCGAGTCAAACTCTCATGAGAGATGATGAATGTGTTGCCAAAGACTTTGGGACCACTTTGCTCAGCCTTTGTGATGCCTAGTTCATTCCTCAGATTGTTCTCAACTCTCCTGAGGGACTTACCTCTTGCATTGGCTATGTGATGTATGGTGAGTTGTCATAAATATTACTTACTGTGCTGTTTGGTCTACTTGTTGGTACACTGTGCATTTCCAACAGGCTGTTATGCAAAGACCGTGCGAATCAAATTCAGAATGTAAAGGATGTAATCACATCGTACAGTCCGTTTGGCTCAAAAGCGGACCGATGAATTGCAATCTAACTCGAGAACTAATATCAGTAGACCTTACGAAGATGGAGGCCTCAGAATGATTGACATTGAATGTTTCATTAACGCTTCGAAATTATCNNNACTGAAATGTCACTTAAAGAAAACTTCAAATTTTCATAGCATTTTTCCCTTAAGTCAACTGTACTTTCTAGGTTCTAATGCTGTTGACTGCTTATCTGGCAAAGATAATCCCTATTGGAGAGATTTTTTATCTGCATGGAGAATATTTTATAAAAAACACACCTTTGACAGCGATGACGTAGACCAAATCTTAGCTCAGCCACTGTGTTAAACCATTTC
>VKKT01002308.1:101615-111980 GCA_008038995.1 Haliotis laevigata | reverse complement strand
GACCCGGGTTCGAATCCCCACATGGGTACAATGTGTGCAGCTCATTTCTGGTGTCCCCCGCCTTGATGTTGCTGATATATTGGTAAAGGCGGCGTAAAACTAAACTCACTCACTCATTATTTACGTGAGGTTATGTTCTCGCTTTGCTCCAGTACTGGGGTAATGGCGCACACACCAGTGTTACATTAAAAGTTCTAGTATTAGTGATATTCACAATGGCACTGTAGTTATTGGAGGTACACACACACACACATGCGATGAGGAGGGTCACATATCGTAAGTGAGAGACAAGAGAGAAAATGTGTGAGAGAGACAGAAAGACAGGCAGACAAATGGACAGAAAAATATATGACCTATTTCATTCTATTATTACAGACAATACCCTGATCTCGGCCGGGCCAGTGACCGGGATGTTCAGTACATTCAATTGACAACAATGGGTACTCAGGGTGTAAACCACGTGTTTGCTTGTTGTTTAGTCGTCGGCCAACACCACGACATCATATCAACACGTAACGCCGATGCCCAAAGCAACCGCTAACATCCCCTCGAGAACCAGTCTCACTCCAAAATGAAGTTGGCTGCTATTAATAATCCCTTAGTGTTTGGTCGACGGACGCCTGTTATCAGTTACAGCAAGGTATTACGTTATTCTTGTGTCTGTCACTATCTGTGCTGCTCGGCAAGAATAATGGCAACGATTATCAGGGTTTGGGTATTACATGTAAATGGACGAGATGTGTAGACGGTCGCATTGATTCTGAGTATAAAGGTTGTCAGCGAGTTCAGATCTCACCGGCTTCGATGGGAGATAATCGATTCAACAAACACTTGTTACAATCATTTGTTCCCAAAGTTTGACCTTGGGGTACAGTGCACTGTGAAACTAAGTAATTACTCAGAATGTTAAAATGGCTAAGGCGATTTCTGTAACATCAACATATCGTAATGCAGCAGTGATGTTTTCTTCATAGAGGTTGTGAGAGGATATCAACGCATATGGCATATTTTAGTGAGGCGGACGGTCTTCCAACCTTTAATGCATAAAGACACTTAGCGGAATGGCAGATAAAACAAGCTCGTAACTTCGGATATGCGTTGGACTAACCACCTCAGCATGTTAAAGTGGATATTTACATTAAGGGGAACAACAGACACATCTATTTTATGGTTTCATACCGTTGATCGATTGGTTCAGCGAGCTCTGATTAAGGCTAGCACTGTTTACTTAAATGTACTTGTTGACGACGACTGCATGGGGTTCCGAGCTGAGACTGGTACCAAAGTACCTATGCTTGATGTAAGAGTGAGTGAGTGAGTATGGATTACGTCGCTTTTAGCAATATCCCAGCAGTATCACAGCGGGGGACAACAGAAATTCGCATCACACATTGTACCCATGTAGGGAATTTGAACCCGGGTCTTCGACGTGACGAGCGGATGCTTTAACCACAAGGCTACCCCACCGCCCCGCTTGATGTAAGTAAGAGGGGCCTCACTTGTTCGGGTGGCCACGTGGTGTATTACGGGGATTTAGGTGAGACTGAGTTTAGTTTTACGCCGCAATATTCCAGCTATATGACGGTTTTAGGTGAGACAATGTCGCCTGTGACGCGTGATTGTCGCAAGTTTTTATGAAATGAATTTGGTGTTTAGCTTGGTCAATGTGAACAAAAAATCCCGTTCTATCGTTCTAAGAAATCTCTGAAATCTCCAATTGTGTCATGAACACGCTTTCAAATAGTGACTGTTAAAGATGTTCTAATACATCACCAACTCTCTTTGTAGGACTTGATCGAGCACCTGTTGAACAATAATACCAACAGAAGTGACATTTACAACCACAACACAGAAAAAACAATCTAGTGGTATTGCTATATTTTTGAAATTATGATTTCCTTTTGGCAAAATATAGGCTGTAGTTGTATTTCAGACTTCAGTTTGGTAAATCACATATACCTGGAGTTGCCACATCACGGCTGTCAAATGTATCTCTTAGTGCGGCGTAATACTTCATTCGCTTACTCTCCTGTTATAGTATCTTGACCACTTAAGTCAAGGAAGTTTTTAAAAGAAATGGGGTGGGTAGCCTGCTGGTTAAAGCGCTCGCTCATCACACCGAAGGAAACTGTTCTATTCCCCATGGCAGTGTGTGTGAAGCCTATTTTTCACAAGGTTCAAGCAACCATTGTCAATACAAGACATTCTGGTTTCCTGGCTGACAAAGCGTTCTTGATGTTAGCGCTCCCGTTTCAGATGAATTATGGGATTGGTTCGTGAAAAGCCAAGCAGATAAGAAACATACACCGATCTTCACCGTAAATTGCAGTGACATTGCATGAAACGGGGCGTTATTAGCCAACAATGCACACGCCAGCCTTGCACCTTCTCCTGAAAAGACAACACAATTGCAGCATCCACGGTGCCAGTCATCAGTTTACCATTATAAGTGCTCAGTTGTGTATGATGACATAACAGCATGGGCCAGGAAAATATATACAACAAAAGCCATTTCACTAATCACAAGATATATTGACGAAAAACAGAATCCATTACATAATGTACAGACAAGAATTACAAAGAAACCCTTAGTGATATTATCTAAGTGTTCGCCAAAGTGTGTACCTTGCCCATCGCTGGTAGTCAAGTTGATGTTAGGATGTTATTTGTTTAAAGTCACGGGAACATATATTTTGGTAAAAATAATGAAGTCCATCATTGTTGTCACTGGTGCATCAAAGGCCTTCACATGTCTACCATAAACCTGAGCACAACACTTTACCCCCTGCCTTACAGGAGGAGAAAGGGATTTAAAGTTGCAATATATAATGTAGAAGAGAAAATTGCCCTTTTACTCGCATATATACTTTGGGTCCAATGACAAAGTGTACGGCACGTTGTACCGTGAATCTCCTCTAAACTCGTAACAGTTTACTTCATATGATGAGGCGCTTGGCGTCAAAATTTTAAACAACAACCAAAATATTATAATTTTACAGGAATCTCATATGAAGAGAAAGGGATTTATAGTTGCAATATATAATGAAGTAGAGAAAATTGCCTTTTTATTCGCAAATATACTTTGGGTCCTAATGAAAAAGTGTATTTTATGAATTCGTCACACAGTTAAGTGACTCTCCTATAAAGGTTTACCTCAATTGATGATGTAGAACTGAGAAGTGAGTGAGTCAAATCAATAATAGTTCATCCATATTGTGACGAGACAAGCATTGACAACAAATATATTTACACTCCATACAATAACCAGACTATTACATGTCTGAGAGCATATAAAATAATACTAAACTAACAAGACAATAAAAAAAGGGGTTCCAGATTTCCAACAGCCATAATTAGGGCACCACACAAGGGACCAAGGGGTCTTTCAATTCTTTGGCTTCCTACACGGTTCCCCAAAGGATTTGTAAGCAATTTTAGCTCTCGTTTAAACTTTACAATGAAAACGGTGGTAGACATAATATTAGCTGCCGATGGATTACAGACCAGGAAGGTCAATAGAGACTGTGGGAAGAACCAAACACACAATATATGTATGTTGAGTGTGTATAAATACAAACAGTCATGTCTACAAGGATGTTCGGGTTTAGAGTAGACGCATCCAGACAAGGCTGCTATTTTCGTTTGGATGAACACAACGCTTGAAGCGTTTATACCAAGGACAAGACACGCGTAAGGATTCAGAAAACTTGGAAATGTTATGGTACAAAGCACGAAAAAACTGCAGTGACGGTCATATTTGACGTAACCAAACAAATGGGATGATGTATTTGAACAACTCTTCTTGGACGTCACTGAGATAAGGGCGAAAGAAATTGCCAGTGGAGACAACAGCTGATAACAGTGGAGAAATATATGTTTTCCTTAAGCTTATGTTTCTTTAACATGAAAGAGAGAGTCATCTCGTTCCTCATTATGTAGGATGTACACGAGAAGACAGGATGGTGTATCTGTGCATTAGACAAGCTGAAATGTGCAACAGTATATCCTCAGGCAAGCGCAGAGGCGAAGATCATTATCAGAGCCATGAGGAATTTCACGTGTCATTCCTCAGCCGGAGAAGCAATCTCGACCTCCAAGAAGAAAGTCAAGATTTTAAACAGTGTTCCTTGGGCACAATCTCCAATTGTAATCAATGCAATGCGACAGCATTCGGGGTTTTTTAGCCTCCATTGGATGTGGTCCCCGACAGGGGGGGGTGGCATTATCTCAATCTGGTACAAGGCGCTGCGCTAATAGCCGTTTGTTACTGGGGCATATTTGGTTCGATAACTACCCGTAAAAATTCTGGTTAGAATTGGTCTGCATTGTCCCGGCTTGCTGATTTGGCTGATGCATGTCATCGTATCCTATTCCGTAGATCGATGTTCATGCTGTTGATCACTGGATCGCATCATATTGAGGAGATCGATCTCAAGATGTTAGTCACTGGATTGTCTTGTTTGGACTCGATTAATATTAATTACAGACCGCCGTCTCTAAAGATAACTGTTGTGTTAAACAACAACATAAGAAAGAACATGGTTCGATTACGTCCCGTTGTCTATTAACAATGACCATTATTTTGGAATTAATATCTCAAACGCTTGGAAAGTTGTTTGAAAAATCCGTTTGTGTACCGCATACATGTGTATTTGTTCCAGGAAGCAGGGGTGGAGTGACTGGAGATATAATAATGCGAATCAGTTCCGGCCTTCACTTCTAGGAATACCAGTAGGTTGGTTCTTCGTGCGGTATCTGAAAGGGCAACAGCCTCACGGCATCTCATGGGAATTCCTCTTGCGATGTAAGCAAACACATAGAACATAATGGATCGCCTGCTATTTCTGTAATCCAGCATATTTTTAAAGCCTTGAAACGAAAGGAATTCATATCGATTTCATATCATCTCCTGTGTTTCAGAAGGATGCAATGTATTAGAAAGTTCACACACCGAAATCCAAGAAGTACCATGTGTTCTAGCACGAAATATAAATTCCTGTGAATCGACGAAACGGACATATTTAGTGCTGTAGAATGCATCGAGATTATTTGCGCTGATAGGAGTTTGACAAGCTGATCAGTTTAGTAGGAACAGCTCGCTGTTTTATTAACATCGGTATGGATGTGTTGAATGAAAGTACATAGACAAGGGATTTAGGAATCGGTGGGGGGCACTTGTAATTTCTGGGGTATGGTTTCATATCGGTTCCGCTATTACCAATTTTCCGGTCACTACCTCGATGCAGCTTTATGGCTGTTGCTGGTCTTCTCGAACATTCAACAGAAATTATCCGAGTCTAAAGCGTGTAACAGTGAATGGTTTACGCAGCGAAGAACAATTGTTATAGATCTGTCCATATATTAGTGCATGTTAACGGAACTTGACAAGCAAACCACGTGAATATTAATGTGACTTACTGTCTACACGAAATCTGGTTACGGCAGTGAATTGATCCAAGCGATGTCTCCTCTTAAAGATATACATCGAGCGATGCCAAAAGGTTGGGAGACCTAAGATAACACGTGACCTTATTATTGGATAGTAGAAGTTCCTTCGATAGTGGTGTTATAAAAGTAGGTTTTTATGTGTAGATAAAGATTGTTCCTGAGGTACAGATACAACATCAGTGACGCTTAACTATTCACATTGCATGGGCATCGGTTTGGAATTTAGCTGTACGTATTGGCGACCTTCAATACAGTTTAATATTCGGTAGAGATTATCACATTATTAGGTGTATTCTCTTGTTTTTGTAGATATATCAGTAGGGAATTACTATTGTAAATGTTATAACAGATAGTTTCGTTAAGAAAGGCACATTTGGAAGTGACGCCAAGCATATGCAACCAGGGATCATTCTATGTGTAAAGGTATTCAGTTACAGAGCATAAAAATCACCTCACTCTCATCATCGGCTATGCAATTTGGGATAGTTGTATGAACACAAACTTGTGACAGCTCGATAATTGGAGAGGCAGTGATTGAGATTATACTCACTATTTCGCGTGTTACCTCCAGTGGAATTTCTGTCGTCGGATAATAGACATTGGCTATTCTACTGCGTGAGAGTTCATCATGTCGAAGTCAGAATATACAAGCTTCATGTGTAACAGACAAGATGTGAATGTATCATCATCTCTAAGGGATCGTCTTTCAAAGAGATCTAAGTACAGCTGCATCAGTAGGTCAAGGCGAACTTCCCAAATTTAGCACTGTTATATTAAAAAGAAGATTGAGGTATCTGTGATCAATGAAGAAAGACGTGTATGTGCATTGATGGTCTGAATTACTGCTACTTTCGAAAATAAATATTGAGTAATTGAACTGAAGCACCAATCGAATTAAGTCTAGCAGATATAACGTATTCGCGTCTTCGTCCAACGTCCAATTCACACACGACTAAGTAATGACATTTTTATCAAATTATCATCCAATGTCCATCAAACCAATGACAGAATGATCATACTATTTTATATAAAATACACTAATATATATTTGTCCACACCTTCATGCAACTATTTTGCTGTTAAAGTCATCGGTGTTTGTGAAACTCCCGACAGACGTTCTGGTGCCACCGTGTAACTTTGCAGCCATATGGTTGAGCTGAAGTGATTGATTAAGACTAAGAAGTTATTTTCATCAATATCTGGTGCACTTATTGGGGACATTGGTTGTAAATATGTCATTATGTAAATGAAAAGATATTTTGGTTTTGTATATTGGCCAGACAGAAGTGCATTTAATTAAAGACTTATCTCTCATGCAAGGAGAATCAATATTGATGATACAGCGAATGCAATATTAAAGCAATCCTCTAGGAATGAAAATATTTCTGCGTGTCACACTCCAACATCCCAATTACCTTTCAGATGGTGTATGACTTAATTACTATGCTAATTAAGACGGTAAATCCACGAAACCATTCCTCAATCATTGAGAACCGTTAATGTCAGAACAGGCAACAACGATCTAATTTGGATCCGTTATTACACAATGCCGACGGGAGATAGTAATGGTTAAATAAGCACACTAAAATAATACTCTCCAACATTACGACATGTTAATTCTATTCGTAGAGGATTTATTGCTCTTGGCGAGCTCTGATGTACATTTATATGCATGAAGTCTTTCACATTTGTTTGCTGAGGTCGGATTTTCGTCTAATGTAACGGCCGAGTTGTTAATGTTCTTCAAAAAATCAGGGTAAAATTACGCAGTAAATCTTCTTTACGTAAACTAGGACATTTTTACAGCAAGCGCTAGAGATTCGAACCTCAAATAACATTATCCGCTAATATTATTTCGTTACGCCAAGGCTAGCGTGTCAATCGTTTCAAGAACTACTAATGTGAGCCATCGACTCAACGCCTGCATCGTTCTGCATCTGTTCGTCAAGATTTGCTTCTGTTCCCAGCGGAGCATTGTGGCAAGCTTCTAGTGAGACGGAGCTCGATATCGTGTCATTAATACAGTTAATGACTCCCACATAGACTAGAGCTAGGGTATCAGGGATGTCCATTACCATATAGCTACTTGTTTCTATTCTAGAACGATGTATTTGAGATAGCCACAGAGACAGACAGCCTTCCTCTTTGATTTCAGAGAGGCCAAACAAACGACAGCACAACACGAACTGCATTAGGACAGGGGACAACCGAGAGGTGTCCAACCCTTCATCACAGAAGTAGAGTTGAGAGTCACGACCTAATAACGAAGCGATGAGATGACGGAACGTTTCCAAGAGAAAATAGTATGCAAAAGAGTTTTGGTACATTATCATTGATCATCCTTTAGAGGGTCTTTGTCAGGAGGTAGTTACGGTGATTTATATGGAGATGAAGAAGAATGTCGCTCTGGTGTAGACAGTTCCATGATGACATAGATTATCGTTTCAGTTGGGTATTTGGTGAGAGCAAATATGGTTATGAACAGAAGATGTTGAAATGAATCACATCCAACACCTGGGTCCCGTTCGTACAAAACAATCGCAGCGCTGACATTCGTTAACCTATGATAAACTATAGAGTTACGAAAAGTCGTAAAATTACGAGAGCGTTGTGGATCGGGACCCTGGAGTACTAAACTATTGTTACACCATGTTAAATCTGTTTTGGCAGATATTCCAGGCTAAATATTATCTGGAGTTGACATGGGAAATACATGACGTCATAACGGCTTAAACGTTGTGGCGTTTTGTCTGCGTTTTGTGACGGTGTTGTAACGTCGACGCAGTATAGTGTATTGACGGAGATACATACCGATAAACTATTGTTGTATCACTGAAGACGAAAAACCCGAAAGGAAGTATGGCTACTTGGTGGCGGTGTGTTTCGTAGTCGTATCGTTTACCTTAAGTTTGCATTTTGGTGGACATTGTTAAGTCGACTACAGTGTTCATAACGTTACAAATATAGGGCAGAAATTCCCGTCAGCTAGTATTGGTTTATCCATGGTTAACAATGACTTTACGAATTCATGTACAAGAAATTTCAACAAATGCAAGCAAATGATTAGCTACCTCACCCCAGTGTTTCGTTTTCGAATGTGTAGGTGCGCTTCTACATCTGAGAAAGTCATTAATGTTCAAATGCCATGCCAATCCTTGACATCACCATAAAAAATCACACTGGATATTTTCCCCATATTGTAAAAACATGTAGTTTTATATGTTTGCAATGATTACCTTTTTCTTTGAAATAAATGTCAACCCCAAAAAACAATTATCGTTGGTAATATTCAACTCCATATATTGGCATTTCCTGGCGTTGATGATTCATCTGAACCTAAAACTATATTAAGTTATTTCTTCTATAAAATTGTTTCCTATAATATGTTGGTGTATAACTGCCGCCATTTCCATGTGGAAAGTGTAATATGCATTACTCGTGTTAGATCCATCTAGTTAATATAACAGATCTGATAACACCGGCTCTCGAGAACAGATGATGCGAATGGCAAGACAATTTATCGCGTAGCTCACCTTTACACAAAACCTAACATGGAGATCAAACATCAGTTTCTGCATTTGATCATTTTCAAATTGAAAAAGTATTAAGTCCTTAAAGACACTAAATAGGGTTAAATAATTATTATGGATCCCACATTGAAATATCTTGACTGCAATATGATGGTGTACTGAAATTGACGAATGAACCTGCTTATCAATGGAGTCGACTGGAGTGGCCATTATCACCATTTGCTGCAGTGAGGAATTCAGGAATAGAACAATCGACTGGAGGAGTAAGATTATCAATGGCAAACTGTAACGGACATGTATGCTTATCTGGAGACAAATGAACAACTGACTGAGGCCAAACCTTCCTCGAGTGTGCAGTATGTAAACCAATTCAAATACACCCTGGTGAGTACGTGAAAGTGCGTGTGCATGCTTGCTGAGTCACGCCGCAATGACTAGGATCGCCGAGGTGGGCGTGGAAGCTTTGGGCGCGAGCCTGAGTGGAGCCGCCTCGGGTGCAGATCTTGGTGGTGGTAGAGGCAATGAGCGCGTGTTGCCTGTAAATAATCGACCAACTTGTTACTGAAAACTGGACCACCGATTCGCATTCTTGAATGCCAAAATCAAGGTCCCTAACCAATCCAATTTCTTCTAATCCTACAGCCCGCAAGATGGTCTATTTTAACCCGGATACACGGGTTGGATTAACGGATTCGAACCCGCCTTAACAAACCTCTACAGAATGTATACAGCTAATTGATTACACGTTGCCAAGACTACAGCCTAAAGATCAGTGGACAAGCATTTGCCATTTAATTAGTATCATCACATCAGAGGAACACTTTGGCAGATGGCAATGATGACCACAGCCATCCATATGCCAGTTGCTTCCTGTTTGCACAGGGATGACCTGCGTCAATGTGTAAAAGAGACACGGTACGTCCACGGGTCCAATCATTTTTGGATTTCTCTAAGACAGATCGCACAACATAGTGTTCAGGGTTCGCTGTAAGCACAAACAGAGACAATGGTAAAAGGGAAATGGATGTAAGCACAAACAGAGACAATGGTAAAAGGGAAATGGATGTGAGCACAAACAGAGACAATGGTAAAAGGGAAATGGGTGTAAACTGAAACAGGGACAATGGTAAAATGGAAATGGATGTAAGCACAAACAGAGACAATGGTAAAAGGGAAATGGATGCAAGCACAAACAGAGACAATGGTAAAAGGGAAATGGATGTAAGCACAAACAGAGACAATGGTAAAAGGGAAATGGGTGTAAACTGAAACAGAGACAATGGTAAAATTGAAATGGATGTTAATTCAAACAGAGACAATGGTAGAATGGAAATGGATGTACACACACAGAGACAATGGTAAAATGGAAATGGATGTAAACACAAAC
>VKKT01002307.1:12184-22818 GCA_008038995.1 Haliotis laevigata | reverse complement strand
TTATATCAGAGTTTTATGAGGGGATACACATCAACATCAGATTGTTGTATAATGAGGAGATAAACGTTTATATCAGAGTTTTATGAGGGGATACACATCAACATCAGATTGTTCCATAATGAGGAGATAAACGTTTATATCAGAGTTTTATGAGGGGATACACATCAACATCAGATTGTTGTATAATGAGGAGATACTCGCCAAAATAAGATTGTTCTATATAGTGAGAAGATACACGTCAATATCACATTGTTGTATAATGAGGAGATACACGGCAACATTAAAATGTTTTAAAGTGCAGCGTCAAACAACTGACAGTCCACGGGCGCTCTTTACCTTCAACCCTGACAACTCAAAGCATGCTATTAGAGACAACATCACTGGTTTTCAGACTGCTGTTATATCGAATAAAAGTAAATGGAACTCTTTTCCAATTATTGGTTATTTTTACAACGAAAAAGTATTTCGGAGAATTAATTAAAAGACGGGTTTTATTGTTTCCCACTTAAGAACTTAAGTTTATCGACTCTCGAAATTTCTGCCAATAAATCGAACACAAACCAATCAATGAAATTTACAGTCATTCAGATTCAATGCAAATTTTACGCCTGGGACTTGATATCTAGAATCGTTTTTGTTTCAAATAGGTTCAGGACGGTGCACTGAGATTTCATTAAGCAGACTATGTTTCATTGGCAGCAAATGCTCAATCCTAGAGTTCCTTCTGGGGCTTCCCTGGCGGTGTAACTACAGCACTGCTGAAAGTAAGGCTTAGCATTTCAGTTCAATCGGCAAATGATCTTTGTTGGCGGAAACTGTTCCTGTCCCTGGCTTAGGGGCATCTTTCCACTTTATGTGTACATGTTTTTCCTTAATCGTCAACGAAACGGAATTATTGTTGGGACATATGGTTTGTTTTTCTAATTGTTTAAAGCTATTCGCTGACAGGAAAAACAAGTCATGAAGCACGAGGAACAAAGGATTGTTTTTCTCAGGTCGCCGGTGACAAAACTAAATTGTTCAGCACTTGATTTTTTTATAGAAATAGAGAACGATCAATTACTTTTTCCCGAAAGAACGATATATTGACAAAACACATGGCTGTAAAGCTTTTTAGGTCGTGACGAATGCTAGAGCAGAGGCTGAAAACACCAACGACCAAGCATTACATATCAATCTTGACGGTGAGATGTCAGTTTTGTCATGTATTACAGCCCCTGCTGTGTAAAGGACAAACCTGAGTCTCCAGCACACATCTATAACGTACTTTCTTTATAATTATAGTTTCATGTGGTGAATGCCCTCACTGATACAATAACATAATCTCTGCGGGGATGGTGACAAGATGCCATGCTTCTCCAACTGTACCAGTAGTATACACAATGGGGCTACGGGACCAGGTACCCCTCAAGGGCTCAGTTTAACAATTTAGCCCTTGGGAAGTCCCTAATCCCGAGGCCCCATTGAGTATACTACTACTGAGGTGCATGCAAAATTTGATGAAAATCGGTCGAATAGTTTATGAAATATTGACTTTTAAGTGAGCATGGGGTCGGTCGGGAAAAGGCAAAATGTCCAATTTTTTGTCGTAATTAAGTCTTAATTAATCTAATGAAGTCATCGAGAGCGTTCCCAATGCCGTTTTGCTATAGCGTAACCATCTGCCGAGATGCATGCCAACGTTCACGAAAATCGGTCAAATAGTTTAGGAAGTAATGACTTTATAGTGAGCATGGGGTCGGTCTGGCGAACGGCTAACAATCCAACGTATTGTGGTATTTGTTTATATATTATCGAGGCGAGAGGTGTTTTTAGCCGACTGAAACGCAGTTCTCGGCAGTCCTCACCTCGCTACCGTCTCGGGGGTTGCTTTGATCCAGCGCCGTGGACGAGTATAAGTGTGTGCGCATGTGTGTTTCGGCTCGGCTATGATGATGCACGACCGGCTGACTAGCGAGGCTACAGATTTCTGAAAGTGAATGAAACGCATCTCTCGGCAGTTCCTACCCGGGTCGTCGTCTCGGTATCACCGAGCGAGCGCTGTGGGCGAGTCACAGTGTGTGGCTCGGCTCAGCTTTTACAGCCGACTGGCTGGCTGGCTGGCTGGCAACGTTATGTTGATTTCCACTAAATCATACTGCATCTCTCGGCAGTTCCCCTGGGGTGACTCGCTGCAGTCTCGGTAGCATTGAGAGAGTGCTGCGGGCGAGTCGCAGTGTGTGTGTCTCGGCTCGGCTATTTACCTTCAGCTTGCTGAGATGGCTGGCTACGTTATGTTGATGTCCGCGAAACAGTTTATTGTGAATCTCCTTCTATGATTTGTTTGGTTGTCGCAATGAAGGCTTGTCAATCCTGTTGCTTCCCTTGTTCTATGACAAAAAGATTCTCGTCTTCGCTAATGACAGCGTTTTTACGAGACTTGGTCCGAATCTCTGTTTCATTCTGTGATATTTTACGATTTCTGATAGCACCAAACGAAACGCTTCTTCGGAGATTTAGAGTCGGTGAGCACGGTGGAAATATGATCGTCTATCGTGTTTAACTTCGCTTCGGCTAGAATTCTAATTTCGTCGTGTTTCAATGCCTTACGTTGCAGTCTGCGAGACACGTACTTAAGGGTCAATCCCATCAACCCTGCCACTCCGGTTGTTATTTCGATGCCTAGCACCATGGGTGCGGGCACGATGGTGGATAATAACCCGATACTTGCTACGCCTAATCCAATGCTGAATCCACGGAATTGAAGGCCCTGTGATATGTTTTCTGTAATGCCGACCGCGTATCACATTCACGTTCTGGTCGTTGTTTGATCTCGCATATCTGTCGCAAACGAAACCTGTCTACGGTTTCCAATGTTTTCACCACTTCATCCACGACCGGGTACAGTCCCATTCTGTACATACTCTCTTATGCAATGATATTTAATTGGTCCTCCGTCAATTGTCGGTGAATATACTTTAAGCTAATAAAATGAAAATTTTCGAATAAAAAAATGGCCTCGAATGTAATGGTGTATTCATCCTGAATAACCTTGACTCTATCGAGGTTTGTGGTTGGTACTGTTACTGGTTGTACGTAAATACGACAGCGTTGATTTTCATGTTGTTTATTCCAGCGTATGTATAACACATCCAGAAGTTGCACCTTTTATGCGATAGTAAGGGTAGTAAGATTACTTCGATAGTAAGGGTAGAACCAAATATCGTACGTCCCCATGAATCTGGGACTTTTTAAAAAATACATCCATTGTTTTCCGTATTCCGGACGGGCGACTAGCATGTTAGCAGTTGGATCTGGTAATGGTATTGCGTAAGTTCCATTTTCCTCGATCGGAATACGACTGTCCAGGAGAACCCCTTTGTTTCTTAGTTCGAGGACATTACGATCCTCATCCGTGATGAGATAGGGGTAGGTCAGGACCAGGTTAATAATCCAGTTCGACTGAGAATCAAAGACGACTTCTCGTCCTTTGTACATGTTGTCTTGTAAGCGCATGGCGTATAAATTGTTTTCCTCGTGGGGCAGATCAAATCCCTGCGTGTCGCTGAGATCAGTTAACGTTACGTTGGGATGATGGTTGTTCATCGGTTGTTTTATACAAAATTACGAAAAGGTTTTTCAATTGGTTATCGGATAATTCCTCGGACGTGCACTTTAAACCCATGAGATGTATGTTGTTTAGTAGGAAAATTTTGGTGAGCAATATCGTGTCTTCCTCGGTCACGGTGACTCCCTGCAGACTGGTGTAGGCGTTAACGTTCACCCGCACGTAAACAGAGCAAACTTGGTATTGTTGTTCTTTGGCCTAGAGGAGTTTGACCCCTTTCACAATTTCGACGACGTCACGCGCCGATGGCAGTTCGCCAAGGTAGACTTGGATGTACAGCGTGGATTCCGCCAGCAGGTTTTTTTAGAACGTTTACCACGCTGTCGAATTCCGTCACCATCTGCAATCCCACGTTTAGCGTCCCGGGTTTGCTCGACAGCATGTGGGCTACTCTTTGCCTCAACATGCTGACGATCATGCTGCATCTTTGTGTCAGGACGTAAGCCACAGTAAGCATTCCGTTGTTCACGACTTTTGTCAGGTAGTGATCTTTGTTGTCTGTGAAAACGTGGGGAGAGTCTAGCGCGATGTTGAGATTCCAGTCGATTAGGGGTGGTACTAATGCTGTTCTTCAGTTGCAAGGCGTACAGTTTGGCGTCGACTCCAGGTTCGTCGAATCCGCACGTGACCCCGAGGTTGGAGATCGCTATGTTGGCCCATTTTCTAATGCGTCTTCCTGGACCTTGAGACTCCGTCATTGCCGTATGTGCAGCATCGCACTTAGATTTCCTATTCTTACCGGATCGTGTTTAATGTCTAAAACTGATATTTTCAATTCTGTGATGTTGCCTCGGATTAATTTCTTGCAATGCCGCAACAAAAAACGATTCGGTTCTTCCGTCATTGTACTTTTCCGTTTTCACCGGCACGGCTCTCAGCAGTGTGGAAGGTCGTTCGCCTTGAACATTGTCCGTCATGCTCAGCTGATCGAGATGAATGCACAGTTGGCAATACAGAATGGGTAAATTCATGCCAGTCATGTTGGTTTCCGGTGGTATGTCGTTCGACGTAAACCTGAGCGTTTTAGCCAACGGCCGACTGAGTCTCAAGTCGTTTTTTCCGTTGTTGGCTAACATGACGGTGCCGTTCGAGTCCTTCATGTTGAGTTCGGTTCCCAGGGGTTTGAAGATTTCTTCGTTGAGCGAGCACACGCTGTAGTAACCGTCGGTTATTTGGTTGCGGGTGTTATTGACGAACAGCCTGTTCTTTCTGCTGAGTCGGTCTGTGTTCTATTTTCATGTGTACTGCCAGATGAGATGTATCCTGAAAGAAATCAGCGCCCCGATTCCGCAGGACAATTCGAGGAATGCCATAAACAATCCATACGATCGAGTGCGTACGAACGCGTTTGCGGTGAAATTGAACTACATCCGAAGACGGTCGATTGGCAGTTGCCGGGTCCGAACCACAGTTTGGGCCTTCCCATCGTTCACAACATGTATCTCGTGGAAACCAGCAAACAGCTGGTGAAAGATTGGGTTGACAAGTCGTATCATTACGTCATGACGAACGAGTGGAGTTGACAAGTCGTATCATTACGTCATGACGAACGAGTGGAACGATGATTACATGGCTTTCGACGACAGCAAGGATTACCGCGTTTGGAGGTTTGAGCAGGGACCCGTGGACGATTGGAAAATGTTCATGCTGGACACTTCGAAAGGGTTTACTTATGGCGGAGTCGTCAGTTTGAACGATTCGATTCAAACATACGTGTGGGCCGTGATGGGCGATTAAATGCAAACACGTTCCGGCATCGTGGGTGGTGAAGGGACAGCTTACGACATGCAGAAACAGTCCGTGGCTAACGTCGAGGATGCCACGGCTAGACCGGTCGATCTACCAAGTGCCATCGAACGCTATCAAAACGCGCTAGAATACTCCTGGTTGAAAGTCGACTACGTGTTCAGTGCGAGACTGTACATGGTTTCGAGCAACATGCAACTGAGGGTGAACAGAGTGGTGGGCTGCAACAATGAACTCGTCATAGCGACCGCTGATCAACAGTTGGGTTTGAACAAGGTCATCAATAACGCGAGTCGAGTCGTGTCGCAGTACGAAACGGGCACCGTGGCAGGGCACCGTGACAGGGGGAGCAGTTTTCTCGTGTGTTTGTTCATGAGCTCGACCTCCGGATGACGTTTCAATCGCAGCGTCCCTTCATTGTTGATTTTTAACTTCGGATAGTCACGACCCAATGGTTCCACGTAAGTTTTCTCTCGCTTTAAAGCATCGTAATATTCGTCCACAGCCTGCTTTAAAAGTTCGTTGCCCATGGTGTCGCACATGAACGAGGTGTCCATGGCTGCATCATGATTGTCGTTCAGCTAGTGTACGTCGAAATCGTCCATGGGAATATCGTCAGCCATTTTTTTAATACATTAAACTTAAGCTAGATCCTTTCCGAAAGTTCGAGGGAACCCCTGGGTGTCAAAGCCGTGTGTCAGTCGGTGACCATCACCAACAATCCGAGCATGTTTGATCAAACGCTGCTGGTTCGATTCCAAGAACAACATCATCGTCCCCGGCACAGCTCGACTCGCTTTTCACACCAGGTTGGAGTCCACGACCGACAAAGGCATGATCGTGAAAAACCTGGGTCGCTCCATCGTCAAGAAAACCACCATCAAAATCAGCGGGAACAAGGTGCTGAGCATCGACGACAGCGACGTGTTTTTCATTTACATGGACCTCTGGAGAACCTTGAACGAGCGATGACATGTTGTATCAAGGAATTTGTTGTGATAACGACCAATCGAACAACCTACGTGTGGGGTACGGTTTCACGCAAGACTAGCTCGTCAATATAACGACAGGAGAAAAAGCCGTCGCCAAGGCGTACGGGAATCGGTTTTGCATACCGCTCGACTTCGAGCTGCTCGAGGGACACATGCCATTTTACCAGGCCTCGCGGGGCGACAGGCTGGAATACGAACTCATTCATCGTTCATCCTGTACGACCCCGTGTTGTGACACCGGACTATTGTCAAGGACAAGAATGATACGCTGTTGTACATCAACCTGAGCGTGACGGCTCAATCGATGAAAGGCATCTTGATCATTCCCATGGCGGAATGCGAGCCGTTTCAAAGAGAAAGCGAACTCACTTGGAATCCTGAGATCACGATAGTGGAAGTGACCGTCGAGGGCGTGCCCAACCACCTGTTCAGCCAAGGCATGTGAGTTTATCAGCAGTGGGACGAGATAAGAAAACTTCCGGCCATCAAGCGACACTCGCCAGAAGTCAACGACGTCGTCAAAGACCTGGGTTTGCCCTATGTGATGCTCCATAATTACCTGTATAGGTATTATGCGCTGTGGCTGGACATGCGATCCACGGACGACTATAGGCTGCCCGGCAGCGGACGTCGCATCGACAATGGCAGTGAGGAGATCACCATCCAAATCACAAAGAAGTCACGAACCCCCACCGGCAAGTCAAATTTATATTTGTACGTGATTATGGACGCGCAACTCAATATGGACAATGGAAGATTCGTGCAAGCCATTTATTGATTTACCTTGCGATCACCACTGCACCATCGTGTGGAAGGAAGGTTACTATCACGACGTATTTGACCATATTGTCATTCTCTGCCCAACTTTACGTGTGAACAAGACATACACGGAGAGACGACTGCAGTGCCAAAGAGGAGATGGTTAAAAAACGAGACGCTCTGTGGTACCTGGCCTTCTCGGGTCGACACACGAAGCACAGCGTTTGGGTCCTCGGTGCTGAAAGATTTATGGGAACAGCAAGGAAAGGGATTCGTTCAAGGACTGCTTGCGAGAAAACGACGTGATCCTGAGCAAACAAGAACGAGAACGAGTGAAGAAACAGCTCGCCGAAACGAAACACGCCAAACTCCTGTTGAAAACCGACGAACCCATTGCGTATAAAGTCTGCTAGCTTAAAATAAAAATTCTAGCAATATTCAAGCAAAATTCTAGCATAACTCAAGCATGTTATTTTATTAGACTTAAAAAATCGTTTGTTACATTATAAGATGGAGTGCCACAAACTGCTCAAACAAATGTTGGATGACGAAAATAATAATGAAAACGACAAGCGAGAGAGACTGGTGGTGCAAAGCTAAACAATACTTGGGTGGGGGCGGAGACCACACTCCCGGTGAAATTAAAAAAATGCCAGCTGAAGAAATCGACAAACTGTACGCGAGATACGAAGTCAGACTTGGCGCCGAAATGACGAAAACCATAGGGTCTGTCATAACGCAGGTCTACGCCAGCGTAGCGTCGTACTTCCTTCCCATTCTGTCAGAACGTCAACTTTACCTGTGAGAAGATCTCGAGAACGATCCGTTCATCAACCATGCTTCGAGCGCCGTCAGCTATGTGCTGTACCATAGATACGGCATTTTTGGGGCTCCGGTGACCGCGGGGATCAACATGGCAAAGCATTGTCCAATTTAAAGAAGAAAAAATAATAATTATAATAATATACAACATGGATGCGCAACAGGAGGAGGAAGTAACGATGACACCGATACAACTAGTCACCACCAAGAATCCTAAAAAAGTCGCCGCCAGTAGAAAAGGTGGCTTAGCCAAGCACCACAAAAATAATACCCATTACACTCCGTGGATTGTTGCCACCGTGGCAACAGGATTAAGTGTGTTCGTCGTTATGCTGCTATATAATAATAACAAGCCACCCCACCGCAACAGCAGACGACGCAATTAGAAATAAATCTGCATGTTGTGTTATAATTTTTGTTAAAATATATATATATATACACACGATGTTGTCGGAAGGAAAAATATTCGTCAACTATGCATATCACGCCGTCGTGGTCGCCGGACTAACCGTAGGTTACGCTCGCTTAACGAAAATGGTTCTCAAACAGCCGACGATCAAACTCGATTTCAAAGTGCAGGACATAGGCACGCTTATCATAGACTTAGGGATGGCAATGAACATTCTCATGAAACAAGGAATTATACCGGAAATTGTTTTGAAGTTCTTTTAATAAACACATAATATTAAGAAAAGAATGGCTACGATCGCCATAATGGTCGATGGTGAATTAGTCAAAGCCCTGGCATTTTCCGATAGCAATTATCTCTTCTCCAAATTACGAACGTCGAACGCGGCCGAAGTGGAAGCAGAACATAAATGTCACGATTTGGCCTTGGAGAACCGCAAGCCGCGCAAGCCGAGAACGCTACAAAATGCGTGCAGAGAATACAGTTCATCAACGACCAACTCTCGTGCGAACGTTCAAACGTTCAAGAAAGTCGATGACGCCATGCAAGAATACTACCTGCTCTCCGGGAAACAACTCGAACCTCTCGGTGAACCCACCCTCTTGCAGTTTTACACGCCTTCCCCAGAACAGAAAGACCTTGAACTGATTTTCGTCATGCTGGGTCGAATATTGCCGCATACACATGAAATCCATATGAAAGGGTTTCCTGAATTACACGTGCAAAGTGTGAGGCGTAGGCGTGAAATGCCATTATCGTCGTTGCAAAGCCCACGAAGCTGACATGGTACGAGGTCATCTCATCTACTTCACGAAAAGAGACTATCTCAACGAACGCAACCGACTGTTCAGAATAAAAATCTAACATGCATGTTGAAAGTTTAACTATCCAACGTATTGACGGGTTGCTAACATTTAACAGCGACACATATTTTGCACACCAACAAACTACTAGAGATTTTGACTCGCACCTGAACATAGCGATGAAAATCCTATTAGAGATTTGACTTCACCCCAGACTATAGCGAACAACCTATTAGAGATTTGATTTCGCATCTGAATATAATTATTTTTCATTTAGAAAAAGGTTTTCACACATTCATATAGCAACGATGATTACCGTTCGAGAACTGAAAAGGATTGCCAAAAAACGTGGAGTGATCGGTTACTCCCGTTTGAGGAAACCTCAACTGTTGAAATTGCTCGGCATCATCGAGGAACCTCCTCAACCCACGGTGAAACAACTCAAGCTCTGGGTGAAGGAACGTGGGCTGAGAGATTATTCGCGCATGGGGAAAGCTGAGCTCCTCGAACTGCTGGAGGAACACAAACCCGACGATCTATGGTTCGTGCGGACAAAGCACACAATAGGTAAGTATCTGAGAGCCTGGAGGATGGACGTCGACAAAAACATGGACGTCGATGACATCAACCCGCTGGTCGACGACAAAGTCGGCGAGGAACTGAACGATCTGGAAAGCCTCAAATTTCAACTCACGGTGAAAATGTCGCTGGACAAACAGCAGACGGACGGCACCACCGAGCACGTCCAGCCTTACTTTAGCTCGGGCTGGATCGTGGACACGATCGACACAGTCTACCTGGACGTAGCGAACTACATACCGTTCAAAGGAGGGTCGTACTTAGACTTGCCACTGTACTACAAGAAATAGTAAGCCATGGTCAACGTCAAAAACAAAGGCGATGATTGCATGAGGGTTGTGATCAGATCCGCGAAGTTTCTGGCCAAAGCACATTCAGACAGACTTTCGAGCTATCCCGAAGACGATGGGATCAACTGGGATGGTATAGACGAACCCACCCCCATCTCCCAGGTCACCAGATTCGAAAAACAGAACGACGACATAGCCATCAATATCTTCAGACACGAAGGGAATAAAACGATCTTGCACAGGATCAGCTCCTCACAAACAAACACCGCAAGACGATCAATATTTTCATGTTCTAACAAGGCGACAAGCATCTCTACAGGTGGATAAAATATTTCAACAGACTGTTGTACGATCAATCGAGTGTAAAGTGTAGTGTAAAGAAACACTTCTGCGAAAGGCGCCTGCACGGATTCACGCGAGCCAACCTGCTGGAATCCCACCGAGAGGATGCCCAACGAAAAGAAAAACACGCTATAATTATTCAACCACAAACATCAAATGCCCGTGCCCTACGTCATCTACGCCGACTTCGAAGCCCTCATCAAAACCGTCGACACTGTGGCGCCGTCCACAGGGGCGTGTCACGCTTAGAAACAGCGTTAGAAAGACATATAGGTATATAGACCC
>VKKT01002306.1:128031-140463 GCA_008038995.1 Haliotis laevigata | reverse complement strand
GCCATCCATTGCGTAAAGCAATGTAGTGGAGATCAATATGCAACAAATAATATAGACATTAATTCAATGAAAGCTTTATTCTAATATACAGTTATTAAAGCAAGCAAACACACAATGTATAAAATCCTTACCAAAATGGAATTGAGTCTGAAGAACAATACAGGCCGTTATACCGTCTAACATTCTTGTAACAGACATCAAAAACCCTACAGCAAAATACTTCAAGATGATGTAGCCAGTATCATACGATAAAGCTAATAGTATTTTAAGATTATATGTCAATATTTCGCACGTCTCCATGAAGTATATTATAACTTTGCAAGGACACACACAGAACACATCAGACAGCACATGAAATCTAAATACATCTATCTATGATCTTTAGGTTGGTTAACTAACAGTATTGGTTTGTGTTGCCATTACCTACGGTAACCAAAATGTAACCTGGCATAATGGAACGATACTGAAACTCATGTCAAAAACATACATAAAAAAATGTTAGAAGTATAAATGGTTAAAAAGTCGGCAAATACTGTAAAGTTAATGCAATAAAGAGCACCTCTTGACGGATTGATGATATACCAGACTGGCATATGTAGGTACCAGATGGTATTGGCATAGCTGGGTACCAGGCAGGATTGACATAGCTGCATACCAGAGAGGACTGGTGGTCTGTGGAATACCAAGATGGAAGCCGTAATCCACGAAAACTCATCACCCGATGGCATATCCCTCTTGACAAAAAAATAACCTCTGTGGTTTTTGATTTAGGGTTGTTGTTTTTCAATACAATACAATATGGCAGAATGAAATGGAGCCCATACTGGAAAAAACTGAAATGTAATATTAGCATTCGTAGTGTGAAAAGTTTAGTTTAATAAATAACCCGATATAACGCAGAAAATACTGTTTAAAGTGTATGAAAAGTTTAGTTTCATATAATTATCCGATATCATACAGAAAATATGTTCTTTTAAGTTTAGGAATAGTTTAGTTTCATATAATTATCAAATATAATGCAGAAAATATCATTTAAAGTATACAGTAAATAGTCCTGTGTACACGCATGCAAAATATCATTGTTAAAGTAGAAAAACCAACGGATTTGATTTACTTGAGTAAATTGTTGGTCGTGCAAATAGTGTGGTTATGATTATTAGCTGTTATTTCCAACCCGTCCTTTATCCACAAAATATCCTACCATTTGATTTCAGTATTGAAAATAAGGCACCGATAGCAATCAGAGATGCTTAAATACATGATTTGAATATTCGTGCTCAGAGGTTGTGCGTTATATTACACGTGTAATGTACATACACTTTCAACATTTGTTGATGTCACTACGCATTATTATCCATTCACAAAGCTACAAAACAAGGTTGTCAGACAATACATACTTCATGTTTTATGTTATCGGTAGGGCTGAACAAGTTTACCAGCGAACACCTGTCGTCATTAGTGATCCATTCATAGCATTTTCATTGTTATTTTTACTTACGATCAAAAATTTCATGGGAAAATTCGCTTGCGTTGACATTTTATATATACCCCTAGAGGACAGATTATAAAAAAATTAGACTTTGATTTTGCGGTGGTCGAAATATGAATGAGTGAGTGATTTCAGTTTTACGCCGCTGTTAGAAATACTCCAGCAATATCACGGCGGGAACACCAGAAATGGGCTACACCCATTGTACCCATGTGGGGAATCGAACCCCGGTCTTCGGCGTGACGAGGTAATAGCTACCTCGCCGCTCCGAAATATGAGTGTCCTACACTATGGTGAGCGCTTTAGTCCTCACAGTGAACATTTTCCCACCACAGTGCACGTACTGGCAGAACCTGACAGACATGGTAGCAGTTCCCCTTACTCATTGTGTAGGGGACATTGTGGGTGAATATTGTTTGAAGCCGTAACAGCAAGTCTGCAGCTATTATTTTGGTGTCAGACAATTATCAGTCTATAGTCGATGTCATATCCGTAAGACGTATCTCTCTGAAGCGGGTGAAGTTGGAAAAGGTTGGATGAAAAACCACGCATGCATTCCTGCCCTGTGTATAAAATACCAAAGGAGTAGATTGCTTCCGAGTTTTATAATGGACATGGATTAGACAATACATCATTAATTTTTTTTTTTTTGATATAAGACCAGTAAAGGTTATATTTATGCTGAAAACAATATTAACTGATAAAAAATGAAACACATTTGTCTCACCAATGAAACAAGAGTGACCCATGTTTGCTTATTTAGACATGTTTCAGGTACATTGCTTGAGGAAATTAATATATCATCAATCTCAATGCATTGTCATGTATTCATATTCTACACTAGCCTATTTCCTATATCCTCCCTATGTACATGCACTCTAAAGGTCGAACGCTGCAGGTCAGCTCCGTGACCAGTTGTGCATCAAATCAGCTCGGAACCAGTAAAACAAATTCCTTGACTGGTGTTTTAGGACTTCTTATGAGAAGACCTGAGCGCCATACATATCAAATAATCAAAAGTTCATTTAACTATTGTTTCCAGAAACAGACGGTTACAGTACAAATATGCTGAAAACTGACCAATAAAAGAGACAATTATCCAGTACTTGCATAGTAGATGTCCAACAGATTTTGCTGCATGTTCAAAAAATCATAAAACCTTTAAATATTACAATTTACGGTATACCTATTGCTGATGAAAGGCTTTCCGAACTATTCTGATATCCTGAGAAAGATTATTATCTAAGGCCACCTTTTGAAATATAATGCTAATCCAAACAGCAAGTATGACAAAAATAATTCTCGAAAATATTAAATTTACATTGTTTCGATACCAACATACCAAAATAACCGGCACGAACTTTACAACGAACAAAGAGCGTTATGGTACGGCTGTATCAATAGTGAGGGACAATACATTCTGTACTGGATATATAAAAGGATTAATGATATAGTACGATACTGTCTTATAGTCGAATACTGGGTCGCAAAGGCCAAAAATACAAACCTATTTAGGAATTTGAGCAATATTTTAAAACTGGATAGATAACTGCCGGTGTAACAACATCCGTGACAGTAGACTAGATGACACACAATAAACTAGTCACTATAATGAACATTACGATATTAATTATAGGAATTTGAACATGCACATGCATACACTTAAATGCCATTCTTGTGCTTTCAGTTCTTCAAAACAATGCCCCGACATAAACAAGAAGAAAATCATTAAACACGATCTGACATTATTCATACACGTACGCATTAAAGTAGTAGTGGAAGTTAATATTATAGGCAAACCGGATTCAGATGATTTACAATTTTAGTAAAATGAAGACCTTGACTGCCTAGTTATTAGGCTTGAATTTCAGTGTCTGGTATTTCGAAGTGAATTAATCCACTGAAATTTCTCCAGATCCACATGTCATCCCATTCACATTTGAAGCATCTGCTTAAACCTCGGCTGTATTATGTGATCTTGACATGCGACTAGGACGATGACCAGCTTGACCTCGTAGACCAGTTTACACCGGAACTGCTCGTGGATCTCCGATGTATCGGATGAGGCATATAGCGAAGATGATACCAACGAGCTGGAATGTAACAAAATGACGCATATGTAGAACAGCCTTCTCTTCACCCTTTTCATACCTCAATCCTAAAGCATTGTAATATAAGTGAACACCATTTCCGCTGTCTCGAAAATGTTCCTTGTCCAGTTTATGCATCGTACGCTATGCCATACGTTAATGTCATATACTCATGCCAATAATGGTTGTCAACCCCCTCCCACCCAAACCCCACACACCCCTCTACCCCACACACCCTCTCCAATAAAAAAGATTGAAGGGGGTGACAAACATTTTTGGCATGAGTATACTTCCACAAAAAAATCTGTTTTTATGAATGTCTCCTAAAGATTCCCCAGATACCAGGAGTAGGCACAACCAGTAGAGCAAATTATACAATTGTCTAGTACATGACATACCCTGCCAGTAGGTGTGAAAATATGATGTGTCCTTGACTACTGCCTATTCTGTATACAACGTAAGAGAAGTTCATGACGATCAGTAATGAACACAATCAGTCAGTTTGAAGGACTATCTTATGTCAGTTTCAAAATATATAAATATATATACTAAATGTGACGGGGAAGGGTTTCATTTGTATGTGACAGTGACAGGACAGAGAAAGTTCTGTGTCACAGTGACAGGACAGGGAAAGTTCTGTGTCACAGTGACAGGACGGGGAAAGTTCTGTGTCACAGTGACAGGACAGGGATAGTTCTGTGTCACAGTGACAGGACGGGGACATTTCTGTGTCACAGTGACAGGACAGGGAAAGTTCTGTGTCACAGTGACAGGTCAGGGAAAGTTCTGTGTCACAGTGACAGGACAGGAAAAGTTCTGTGTCACAGTGACAGGTCAGGGAAAGTTCTGTGTCACAGTGACAGGACGGGGAAAGTTCTGTGTCACAGTGACAGGACAGGGAAAGTTCTGTGTCACAGTGACAGGACAGGGAAAGTTCTGTGTCACAGTGACAGGTCAGGGAAAGTTCTGTGTCACAGTGACAGGACGGGGAACGTTCTGTGTCACAGTGACAGGACATGGAAAGCTCTACGTGACAGGAGAGGGAAAGTTCTATGTCACAGTGACAGGAGAGGGAAAGCTCTATGTGACAGTGACAGGGCAGAGAAAGTTCTAGGGAACAATGATGGGAGTAGGAATATGATAAGTGAAATTTACCTCGATTGCTACCAGTCCAAACACAACTCCGATGATGCCATAGAAGAATACCCGAAATATACCGCTAATTGGACCACCTTGATCATTACAAGCCTGCAAAAGAAAACGAAAATATGTCCACGATACAAACCAGCAGTAGATATTGATATCGTTATAATGTCATTATGCCACTGAACAGCACCAGACAGTAAAGGTGAATACGCACCATGCCTATGTACGAATTCATCCGTGTTGGTCGAGTGGGACACGTGCGTTCAAACAGGTTGCTTTCGATTATTCTTGCACTAGGGTCGTTAAGTTTGCAGCAAGACAAGGGGACTTCGTAGCCCTTCGTATTTTTCCTTTCCCACTCGGTGGCATGTTCTTTGAAATCAGTCCAATGATCACCACCACAACATTGACTCTGCAACATAAAGTACGTTGTTATATGAATACCATTCATCGCAAAGCAACAACTGTTAATGCCATTGGCGCTTCTACCAGGTCCCTATATACATGTTGCCCCACCAATGCTGCTATTGAAATGATACGATACTCTGCTCTAACAGATCTGATTCTAAATTAGTGCAATCGTGTATCTCAGCTACCATGGATGCTATTGGAAACGGCGACTTGTACGAGGAAGGCTATCTGGCAGATACGAGTGCAGTGATATGTTTCTCAAACACTCCAGAATGGCATCGTTGTTGCATCGAATCGACATAAATTTGTCACTTCTCATGAGTGAGTGAGTGAGTTTAGTTTTACGCTGCTTTTAGCAATATTCCAACAATATCCGGAGGCGGACAGCAGAAATGGGTTCACTTCTCATAAAAACAATGGAGTGTAAATACAAAATTTACAGAACGGTTATTAGCGACAGCATCCGGTTCACTAGTGATAGTTAGTGAGACCCTTCTACATAACTGATATCCGTCATATCTGTGGATTATCAAAGTGAAGATGACGATGAAAACTAAATAGGATCCCCAAACATTGTAAAACGACACAAACGTAAGTTAGTTAGCCATGCTAGACGAAGTTATCAATTAATTGAAATCAGGAATGTGGTTAGTCATAGTTAGAACTTTATCATGACCATAGAGGAACCAATCACGGATCTGGAATTCGATCTAAGCCACTTGTTTGCTATCAGTTATATCACATGGTTTTCTCAGCCCATTTCTTCACACATTGTACCCATGTGGCAAATCGAACCCGGGTCTTCCGCGTGACGAGCGAACGTTTCAACCACTAGGCTACCCCACCATCCCATCGAATTGTGCCAGACTGACCATCCAATCTCGTTAGTCGCCTCTCAGGACACGCATTCTTTCGTCGATATTCATGGGGGTCGCTACATGTGGTACTCTAAATATGTATTTGATTTGATTATTATTTAGCTGATTGATATAAATTACGACAACCAGAAAGTGTCATGGTTCAAAAGTTGAATATCTTTATGCCTTACCTTTTGCAGTATTTTGTCGAAGATGTCGTCTTTGTCGCGGTCACTGCCGTACTGTCGGACACTTATACGGGTTGCCTCTTTACCAACGTCCAAAATAGCGTCCACCTATAAGAAACAAATATGAAGGGACTGTCCATTTGACCATTTGAGAAAATTATAACATGTGAAAAATAATACCGCAAATATATTATCATGCCTGAGGTGGTACACAATAACATGAACGCTGGAAATGTTCCGAAATGTTGTGAAGGCGTCACCCCCAACTAAAATATCAAATGTATAATCACATGTAACAATTTTCACAGAAATGTCTTCATATATTTTGTTTCACTTTATTTTATAAAGTCATCAATGGCGTTTGTGTTTCATCCAAATTGGTAAATGTTTAACACGTACAGAAATTGCGGATTTCCTTCCACATTAAACTGAAAAGCCGTAAAATACATACAAAATGCAGTTCTGAAGAGGAATACCATGCTTACTCTATCCCACTCATTCAACTTACCGATCCTTTGAACATGAATATCCTGATGGCAACGACCAACTCAGCAATGATGACAATGCCGATGAGAACCGCATACTGGAACATAGTAACGGTGGTCGTGTAAATATACTCTTAAAAAAGTAGGGTAGTTCAGTTTTAATTTACAACTGAAACACTTGGGAGATATAGCGGAGTCAATCAATGTTGGTATGTTAGTAATAAATGTTTAGCCTCACCACTTCCGTATGACCATAGTTGTTTGTACAGTTATCGCTCTTTAAAGACGATTGTAGAATGACGTGAAATTTGCAAGTGTACGATTTTCATTTTCAAACCAATAAAAAAAACTGGAGAGAAAAAAACTTTTGAGTGATGCAAGATGATTGTCAAAATGAATGGTCTACAGTGATTCGTCGACCCTCTTGAAAACCGTCAAAATCAAGAATGACACCCCATGAACGTGCATAAGGTTACTGCGTTTTGCACGTGCATCCCATGCGTTGTGTTTAGAGAAATGGTTCATAAGATGTCTGTTTTTGAAAGGTTTGTTAACGCTTATACTTCCTATCCAAATTGAAGTTCCTCTACTACTTTGAAGAATATAGAAGAGACAAAACCATTTTATGATTATACGAAATCCGATTCCATTGCACGATTGCGATTATAGTATCACCATATGAATCAATTAACGATGACACCAGTGTTTTGAGGTGGTTGCGTATCCTCCACACTGGTAACAACCGTCTCAAACACAAGGATAAGTAAGTTCTTTAAGTGGCATTTAGAAGCTGGCATGAAGGAAAGCGGCACCTGTTATAGATACACAACTTCTTTATTGCACTAGATGCGACGTTTCGTTAACCACCACAAAACCCCCACCCCCCTATCGTCCCTATCGGTCTCGAAGGCTGGTTTTCAAAGGATTTCTCTCGAAAATACCTCGGATTAGGGAACCTTCCGTTCTTAGTTGTGAAAGTAGTTCTATATCGGTTAGCGGGGCTTAAATTTCTAGAGTCACCGTGAAATGAATCCAATGACACTTTGCAAATTAGAAAGCAAGTATTACAATGTACACAACGATATTTTAATGTCCCAGTTCAATCTTAAGTGAATTTCACAATCATACTTATTTGTAGCCTAAATATATTGTAATGTACTCGCTGATGCGGTGTAATACATTTTTAACTCGCTCACTCATTAATGTCTTAGTTTCACTTACCGTTCCCAGCATGCATTTGATTTCCTTAATAGCCCCACAGCAGCCGAAGAAGCAGATGACCACGAGGAGGAGACCTGCGACGATGAACACAATCGATACCAGTTTGATCAGTTGTACAGACCCTGCTGAATCGTTCTGGTTCAGGCTTGCTGCCAAGGCATCAGCTGTGAACATCACGTACCCGCCGACAGCCGCAAGCACCACCCCTGCCAACTGCAAGGAACATTACACTTTATCCACAGTGACAATCAGCAGGTGTACAGACTTATGGTTGATGTCCTTAAGTGGCATTTTAGACTATTTAATCTTCACGGATCCTCAAGATCTTAAGGATCAATCCGGCACTTCAACGAATACTCACTCACACATGAGGGAACATGGTTATAGAACTCAGAACCCGTGAATATACGGGTTGGAAGTGGTCTCCAGCAACCCATGCTTGTCATAAGAAGCGATTAACGGGATCTGGTGGTCAGGCTCGCTGACTTGGCTGACACATGTCATCGTATCTAAATTGTGTAGATCGATGCTCATGCTGTGGATCGCTGGATTGTCTGGTCCAGACCGCCGCCATATAGCTGGAATATTGCGGCGTAAAACTTAACTCACTCGTTATAGAACTAAGAATATAAACATAAATCAATCTATGCAAGTGGTGACACAGTCATGACAAGAGATGCCTATTGGCACGACGTATGTAACAACCATGTGGATCTAGTAGTGTGTTCTTATGTAATGACCAAATCCTCGGCCCTCTTGACGTGATATTAGAAATGTGTGCATAGTATTCATGATTTACCACAACAAAACCATAACCGCTGTCTTATGCTTCTTTCCTTTTAAGCAGTAACAAACAGTTAAAGAGGTGGATGTAAGCTTCTAAGCTTATGGAAGGCACACTAGAGTCTGGAGACGCGACACCAATTGGCAAGATGGACCAACAATCGTGCAGACCAACAAACGTAAAAGCAGAACGTTTACTCGAATGAATTACATGTGTTTGACCGAAAGATCGGCTTACTGGCACCAAGCAGCTGGAAGACTTCAGCAACAAGACGGTGCCTATCTCGCCCGTGCAAGAGGGAAAAGAGGTCAATACTACACAAGGACGCTCATAAAATGCTAGTTTTACACTTCGCATTCTTGACCTCTGGTCAGGCAGAAAAAATGTCCTCCGCACACGTGGGATTCACCTTCCAAGACCTGCAATCACCCTTTGCTTGCATCTATTCTGTGATCAAAATTTGGTTCAATCAATTAACACACATCTTAGGGTTCTTCAGGAGTAATGTTATCTTCAAAAGAAGAATGTTACTCGTCGAAGGATGTAATTGAATATCATTGTCCCAAGCTGAACATGTTGAAACAGTACATCCATAACTGTTTCCCATAAGAACATAATGCATTACTGTTGTCACTCGTATCTATACTGCTTCATACTTACGAAGAAGAGGATGTTGAAGAAGAAGAGCGTATACTTAATGCAGTTGGCACCGCATCCTGCCACCATCTTGAGTTATCTGCAAATGAAAAGGAAGTGCTTAAGTGAAAGTCCCACTGAAGCTATTTAAACTCGTCCAATGAAAACAAACATATCGACATCCTGTTGAACAGATAGGACGGCAGAATATTTTGATCGATTGAAACGTCCGTAAAAGGTTGATACGTTCTTATAAGCATTATGGAAAATATCTTTTCTTGATACCCTTTCTAATCGTAGAAATTATATAACAACCACATAACATATATTTAATCATCTTTGTTGTCCAAATGACGTCATAACTATTCCACACTTGAATTAGTTCAAATACAACGAGTACAACATATTTTGTGAATGCTGAATCAGGAACTAAACGATTTATTGTACATTGTCAAATTTCGTGATCCACAAATGGCAAAGTATCAAGATTATCTTAAATTTTAAACAGAGACGAAATCATATTAAAAAGTCTAACTTGCAGTATGAATGCTTCTCACACCGACATAGATAGGTTGATGTAACTTCAAGCATGCCATCTAGCATATTTTGGTAATTTTTAATATTTTATTTAAATTTTGATTTAACATTATCTTCATCCAGGTCGCGACGAGTATTAAGAAATACATCTTACATAGTTAACCAATTGCGATGAAACCTATTAATTAAAGTTGAGAAAACAGTTAACTCCAATCTTAAACATGGCGCAACATCGGCTTCGCATTGACAACCTTAACAGGGCCTCTACTTAAATTAAATCCGATTATGTTTGATGATAATGAGCATACAGAATCACCTCGCTATACAGCGAAATACCAGGGCGTTATAAGGGACGTTCTGAAAAGATGCGTTAGGGCGAAGTAGGTCTCGATTAACCATGGTCACGGCTGCTGAAAGGGGTTTCAGATTGAACATCCTGGAACGTTTCTTATTACGAGAACACGATGCTGTAGGACTGTAGTGCAACTCTCCGAGAGTCACATAAATTATCATAATATAATATACTATGTAAGCATATTACTTATTATATATTTATTTTAAAAGAACACACGTTAATGCACACTGCGAACACTGTCTTCGTTTAAACCTGGAAACTAATTTGCTAAAGATATCCTGATAAAGACATATCAGCACATCCAATGCATACCGATGATAAAGTGTCAAGTGAAAGAAAGTACACATTACAATATTCAGTCTTTGATCCATCATTCATTTACTGTTTGCTGGGGCGGTAGGGTAGCCTAGTGGCTAAAGCGTTCGCTCGTCACGTCGAAAACCCCAGTTCGATTCCACATATGGTTACAATGTGTGACGCGTATTTCTGGTGTCCCCTGTCGTGATGTTGCTTGAATATTGCCAAACGCGGCGTAAAACTAAACTGTCTACTGTTTGCTGTGTAAATTGGGAAACCCCGAGTTTCTTGTGACGTCATGTGGACGTCACCCGTTTTGGACATACTCATTGACATCGTGCATGTAATGCCGCTTATGATAACGGTATTGAAAACCACACAAAAATGCCAGAAACATATATCTGGATGTTGAAAATTACAAAAATGAAAGAATCACACGGACTAATTCAACATTGTTGTTAACTTTCATTTGTCTGTTATGCCAAATTGTTGCTGTCTGACCGTATAGAGATTTTGTGGTCTCCAATTTAATCAGTTTTGACAAAATTATCTAACAATCTGAGAAGAATCTGAAAGGCATATAGTATTTTCTGTACGAAGTGTAACTATTAGAGGATAGTGCATATTTTCTGTATTCCTCGTGTGTGGAAGTGTGACATTCTCTGAGTGTAAATGTGCGACATTTTCACCTATAGATCAATATACACCATAAAACTACGTGTCAAACAAGTGTTATTTTAATGACCTGAATGGCATATGGCCGAGCGGAGTTATTCGACGTACAGTCCGATATCAGATTAAACCGTTGCTAGGATACAAGACTCCTGCGATTATTGCAGTGTAAGCTGAAATGATTGCAGTTGCCCATTGTGCATGCCGTGTGCATTGGGACACTGCTACAACAACAAATTAAACAAACGGGAAGCTAACACGCATATAGTAGATCAACACAACTAAGCTGTCACTCGACTGCCTCAATCATGTGGTAGATAATGTATTATATTACTCGACAGATTTGGGCATGAACTCTTTGAGCACAGCTATCACTGTATACGACAAACCCACACAATAAGAAGACTGACTTTGTTTACTGGCGATTAGGTGCCTTACTCTGACGGTGTGGGTTCGCATCCTGGATGGGACCCAACAATAGTACTAGAATCTGTACTTTACAAAGAAAGTGTAATCCCAAATATGAAATATGTTACATTTAACCATTTTCTAAATGGCATTGTGTATTCATGAGTTAATTTGTCAGGCACAGACTATTATGTGATTGTCGCCCTCACTATACCTCTTCGAGATGTCCATTTTGTTGAAATTATAGATATAATATGAGTTATTGCTACACTTCTCGACAGAAAATTTATTTAATTTAATCTAATTTCAGAAGGATCACATGGGGAAAATGCATAGGGAGGAGTTTGAGTAGCTCCATCCGACGAAAATATCCAAAATACACGCCGAAAAACGCTTATATTTTTACCTTGGGACGTACTATATTGTAATATTCTGTTCTCTAAAAATGTGTCATGTAACGATCCACCCAGTCTGCTTCACAGTCCCTGCTTGGAATGCCTCACAGTCCCTGCTTTGTCTGCCTCACAGTCCCTGCTTATTCCGCCTCACAGTCCCTGCTTAGTCTGCCTCACAGTCCCTGCTTGGTCTGCCACACAGTCCCTGCTTAGTCTGTCTCACAGTCCCTGCTTAGTCTGTCTCACAGTTCCTGCCTAGTCTGCCTCACAGTCCCTGCTTATTCCGCCACACAGTCCCTACTTAGTCTGCCTCACAGTCCCTGCTTACTCTGCCTCACGGTCCCCGCTTTGTCTGCCTCACAGTCCCTGCTTATTCCGACACACAGTGGCTGCTTAGTCTACCACACAGTCCCTGCTTTGTATGCCTCACGGTTCCTGCTTAGTTTGCCTCCCAGTCCCTG
>VKKT01002306.1:87396-104166 GCA_008038995.1 Haliotis laevigata | reverse complement strand
GTCGGCTCGGAGTCAGTATAATGTGTCTGAGTGGGGTATTTCTGCTTCACTGCGGCATGGTACCAGCTTCAATCTGGGCTAGTACAAGCAGCCGCACATACAGATACACACGCATGCACGTCGTCATATGAGCGAAATATTCTCAAGCACGACTTAAACCCAATTTCACCTCACCTCACCTCACCTCACCTTCAACTACAGCAATCTTTGGTGTTACATCACGACTAACACTTCTCGTTGTGCTAATATACATACATGCACTCATCATATTGACTTGACAGTTTCGACGCTCGTTCAGTGAAATCATCAGTGTTATCTGTTTTTGTAAGAGGTTAAGTAACCAGCATGCAAATTTATTTGAGAAATATAGTCTGAATGCATACAAGTAAGAAAAAGTCATATTATATGGAGTGCGTGAGTGAGTTTAGTTTTACGCCGCTTTCCAGCAATTCCAGCAATATCAAGGGTCACCAGAAATTGGCTTCACACATTGTAACCATATCGGAAATCGAACCCGGATCTTCAGCTTGACGACGCTTTAACCACTAGGATACCCCACTCACTGCAACAATAATGGGCTATGTAGGTGTGACTGGGCGGATGTACATGAGGTTCCGGGCCACCTTTGGGAGCGACGTCTTGCTCATCATTGAACGTTTATTTCAAGTGTAAAGAATACCTTTAATACAGCGATGTTTGTAGAATGGGTGTGGTGTCTTCACTCTATCACCGAAACGTAATACACATAATGGTTTACAAACAACATTCCAGCTGGAGCATTGTTCACAAAACCGCTCCCGTCAAGTACATGCGTAGTATCACGTTCACCTTATGTTGACAAAATGGAAATTACATAAATCTAGTTATTTTTAAATACATGTTGTTTTTGTGGTGCACTATGAGCGTGTTCGTTATGGTGAGTGGCTGAGTTTACGTCGCTTTAGCAATATTCCAGCAATATCACGGCGGAGGACACCAGAAATGGGCTTCACACATTGTACCCATGTGCGGAATCGAACCCGGGTCTTCGGCGTGACGAGCGAACGCTTTAACCACTAGGCCACCTCACCGCACCGTGTTCGTTATAAACCTAGTTTGCTGTATTTTTAAACCCACGACCCTTTTCGTATTATTCTGAATAGTAGAAAGAACATAACATATCCATATTTTGTTTCAGCACGATGACAGATTTCACAAATAAACACGGCGATGGAGGTAGCCTAGCCGGTAAAGCCTTCGCTCGTCACACCCAAAACCAAGGGTCGAATCCCCACATGAGTACAATGTGTGAAGCCCATTTCTTGGTGTTCCCCGCCTTAATATTGCTGGAATATTGCTAAAAGCGGCGTACAACTAAACTCACTCGGCTTGTGTACATGGCTTGTAAACTACCTCAGTCACGCAGTAATACAACGCAGTGAAAGCATTTATCGACCAGTCTGACGGTCGAAGCTACCACCGGTTACATATAATTTTTCCAAGAAGAATATTGGTCAAATGTCACAGTGCCATAAACGTTACATGCTTGGTTCGATCGTGTCCTGAATTCACTGTTTGTAACGACGCTTCAGACGAGTGCATGTGGCAATGTAATACTACACTTCTTCAATTAATTTAGACCCATGATGTCACAAATGGTATATGATATTTATAACCAGCCACTGATCTCCTATTAGGGCTACATGTGACCCTGTCGCCGGAGTTTGCTGTACAGAGTAAGGCCCCTTAGCACATACTGAACAGCAAAAGAAATGCAAGTTTCGAAAAAATGAAATTTCATATAAGTAAGCGTTCATGTTTATGTCTTCTATTTAAAAACTAGACAAAAAAGTCAGAGTTGCGTTTCTTTTGCTATTCAGTATGGATGTGTCTACGCCATACCCGCGCTCGTGGGTTTCACCAAAGTGGACAACGTCTGAGGCCTGTTTCTCTTTCATTTCACCGTAAGCTGACACGCCGTGCTATAACTGTCAAACGTGGCTTTAAACCCGACTCACCCGTTTTACGTAAATATTTATGAGACTTGATTCGCCTACACGGGCGTGTTTTATGTTCCATCCATAAAGGTCTCCTCTCCTGGATCTCGGCCTATACTTTATGGTGTGTTACATAGACTGTGTGTTACTGACAATGTGAATGAAAGACCAGATACCGCTGACAAGACATCAATAATCAATAGTAGAATGGATAACCGATAAGGACGCATATCCTCTTCAATTGAAACAGCTAAACTGCCATGTTATTTCTAACGAAGGACTATCACTGTGGGCATTGATAAAGAAGTTCACATAGGTCACGCCCACTTCTAGAAAAAGGTTCTTTTATATTGGAAATTAACATAAACTTTACAAATTTGGATTTAAATATCACTTGTCTCAGTTTTCTTCAAGGTACATGAATAAATCTGCGCAAAACTGAATGAATAAAAGAAACTGCGAGAAAATTTTAATACTTTGTATAATTTTATATTTTCGGCGATGATTATGTATACATGATACTCACCAGCTAAACAATTTACACTCTTGTGCCCTGTAAGTCCGGAAAACGGAACTTCGACTGCAGTCGAGAAAGTCAATACACGACAAACCGGGTTCCACCCTTTACAGAGTTGTTTACAAGTTTTGTTTATGAGCAGATATGGTTTATGTACACATGCCAAAAGTATAAATGGGCTCAAAACATTGTGCCCATGTGGGGAATCAAACCTAGGTCTTCATCGATCGAACACTTTAACCACTAGGCTACCCACCGCCTCTCACTGTATTCAGGATTTGCTGTGTGTTAATATCAGTTAGAACTGGTATTCATAGGTGAGTGCGGCGTTAAACAACAAACAAACAAACGGCAAGTCCCTTGATTACAATTTTACATTGTAATGAAGATTTATTCCTAATGTCCTTAAGACTAATATCCAAATGAACAAAGGAAAGGTGGTACAAAATAAAAGGTAAACAATGATCCAGTAAAGTACACGTGAGTATGAAGCTATAATCGGGGATAGCTTACAATAGACGATGAAAGGGAGGCGGTACCGTTACCAGCTTGAAACGATGCCATCCTGATTAACGGTAATTTCGCTGTATATCGTAGTTATGCTTATGTTGCTATATTGTGTCTGTCCTTCCACAGGGGCGCCCAGTAGCCTAGTGGTTAAAGCGTTCGCACGTCACGCCGAAGACCCGGGTTCGATTCCGCACATGGGTATAATGTGTGAAGCCCATTTCTGGTGTCCCCCGTCGTGATATTGCTGGAATGTTGCTAAAAGCGCCGTAAAAGTAAATCACTGACTGTCTTTCCACAGACACAGGCAGACAAAGACACAGGCACAATGGTGAAGGGAACATGGCCAACATGTGCGAAGTACACGCTCATAGTCTTCAACTTTCTTTTTATGGTGAGTATATTTACATTTTATCACCAATCAGGCTCCATTTGCCCAATCGGATTTTGCGTACTTTGTGGTTCCATATCTGTATTTACACTGGCCTTGAGCCGACAAGATTTACAGCATAAAAGTGATATGTATGTACAGAAGTTTGCGAATGGAGTAAACTTTGGGTATAATAGTTACAGTAATAAAGAAAAATTGAATTTACCGGGAGGGCAAAAAATCGTGTAAATCACAAGGGCAGGGTTTTCTAAGATTTTTAAGCAAAGAGCACCGGAACTTTAGTACACTATGCTGTGTAGAAAGTGACGAAATGCAACATAACATGTTACTAATATACTGGCGATAGCACTCTGCCAGTAAGGTACAGATTCTAATGATTTGGGGTTGCGTCCCATCTGGTATTCGAACCCACTCTCTCAGGGTTTGGGCGGTAAGATAGTCTTGTGGTTAAAGAGATGGCTCGTCACGCCGACGGCCCGGGTTTGATTACCCACATGAGTACAATGTATAAGCCCAGTTCTGGTGTCCCCTGGCGGGTAAATGGTGGAATATTGCTAACAGCGGCGTAAAATCATACTCACACTCACGCATCCCCATCACAGAAAGTCAACGATCTAACCCAATCAGCCACCTCTTGATGAGACTCAACCTAAAAGAAGTTGTTTCACCTGCACATGTCAACATGACTTAAATGTCATTATTATCAAGATGTACGATAACGGAACAGATCTGGTGTTCCTGTGACAAATGAGACTGAGGTTTTCTTCCTATAAACGAGAAGAATTTATGATTGTAGGTCGCTGGAATGGCGGGAGTTGTGCTTGGTATTCTCACAATTGTTGACAAACCGTTACTGAACTACCTGGGAAATATAGACTCCAGTGGTACAACCCAAGGCGTGATAACAAGTGGCTCGTATGCTATCATTGTCGGGAGCTGCATCATTATTCTCTTCGCCATCTTTGGCTGCTGCGGAGCTTGCAGGGAGAGCAAGTGCCTGCTTGGAGTGGTAAGTACATACTAGTCGATACTAACTGTGTCACGTGTGTATCGTGAATCACAAGGAAAGAGACAGTCGTATCTCGTACATAGCTATCTGTTTCCTAGTCTTTCATTCATCTGATGAAGGGGTAGGAGTATATTCTGAAACGTCGTGGTCATTAAATAAAGAAGTTGACATCTATAAATTCTCGCCTTTGTGTGTATCACTTCTGTCACATATTGTGTAGTGAGTTATCTCCCCTAGACCAAAAAGCTGAAGTGAGGCTTGCGGCGTGTGTCGCCATTACTGCCTGACAGCAAAGGATGTAGCCAGTGGTGATGTGGTTCTTCAGTAAATAAACCATTCATTCTGAACCCAAGAATCCTGTGACAACTTCTAATTGCCGTTCAAAGATTCAGTCGTAGTTGCTTTGTCTAAAGGTGTGGATGAAAAATGGCTTCCTCTGTGCTGGACAACACACAATGTTGTGTCCTCAATGTCAGGGATAATGACGATATGTGTGTGGTACAATGCCACGACACAGTAGGACAATACCACGACACCGTAGGACAATACAATGACACTGGCCAATATATAGAGGGTTCGTGCGTTATTCGCTTGGATTCGGTGGGGGAGAAAGAGGAGGGTGGAAGCACAACCCCTCGTGTCTTTAAAGATTAAAATCATGATTTATTTCACAGTACTAGAAACAAACGGTTTAATGCATTCGTACTTTTGTCCTTAGATGTATTTTCAATGCGCATCGTTAATGGTATATGTTACATTTAAGAAACATTATCAGTTTTCATTGACACATTGTGCCAAATTAACACCGTCTGTTGTCTTTCAGTATATCGGCCTACTCTGTATCACCTTGATCGTGCAAATAGTTGCAGGGGCCTTGGCCGCGTACTTCAGAACACAGGTATATGAGCACAGGCCACGTTTGACTGTTAAACGTCTCTTGTGAATGATTGAGTGCATGAGATTCAACGCTCCGTTGAATAGTACTGTATGCAGTCGTGTGGGTTTTATGTGAGAGGTAACGTTTTAGACACGTTGATGAAACCAGGATGGCAGGAAATGTACTGTGAAACTGAGAATATATGGATTAACTTGGGCATAGTATCCTTACAAGCCCAAGGGAAGCTACTCTGCACAACGATATATTACACAATAGGCTTCTGATCTACAGGAACACCTTGGGTGTAGAGAAATAAGAACACATATAGTTTGAGGTTCAAGGGTGAGAGTTCAGTGATTGTGTGTATTTTACAGTATGTCTGAAATATTCCGAGTGAGTATAGTTTTACGAACTCGGGTCTTCGGCCTGACGAGCGAGCGCTTTAACAAAGGGCTTCCCCATCGGCTCCGAAATAAACCGATCACTGACAGCAGCGTGTGTTCCAGGCTGAGGCGGAAGTAAAGAGCTGGCTGCTGGACCAGGTCAAATCTCAGTACGACGGCAGAGGGGACACACAGTTACAGTTTGGAAAGGCGCTTGATTTTGCGATGGTCGAGGTAAGGCCAGAACCTCATATACAGCCAACCTTATACACAGGTTACACAACGTATTGAAATAGTTCAGGCGGACAGACATACAACAAACATATTACACTGGTTATAAAAAAAAGAAGTAATAGCTATTGCCGACTGATGTAGAACCAATGTAATGGTACATATGGAGCCATACAACAGGTTACCAAAATAACGCAATAATCCATGCGTCTAGCATGGAACGTGTTCCGGGTGTATTGTTTGGTGATGATAAACGTGGCAATTCATGTGTGCAGTAAAGTACAGTGTCGAATCCTATCCTGAGGAGGGACAAAGTTCCGATAATACACCAATGATTATGCCCGGAAGGTGCTTTTTGAAGTCCTTACCCAAGTGTATTCACGTGGATGAGGCATGATCTGCAATGCGTAAAACACCGCCCTACATGACGCCCCATACAATGCCCTACATAACGCCCTACACAACACTCTACATTGCGCAATACATAACGCCATAGATAACGCCCTACATGACACTCACATAAGGCCCTACATGACGCCCCATATAACCCCATACATGACGCCCTACATAACGCCATACATGACGCCCTATATAACCCCATACATAACGCCCTACATAACGCCCTACATGACGCCCTATATAACCCAATACCTAACGCCCTACATGACGCCCTACATAACGCCCTACATGACGCCCTACATAACGCCATACATGAAGCCCTACATAATGCCCTATATAACGCTATATATAACGCACACATAACGGCCTACATAACGCCTACATATAACGCCCTACATAACGCCCTACATAACGCCCTTCATGACGCCCTACATAACGCCCTACATAACGCCTACACATAACGCCAACACATAACGCCCTACTGAACGCCCTACATGACGTCCTACATAACGCCTACACATAACGCCCTGCATAACCCCTACACATTACGCCCTACATGACGCCCTACATAACGCCATACATAACGCCCTACATAATGCCCTACATAACGCCCTACATAACGCCCTACATGACGCCCTACATAACGCCCTACATGAAGCCCTACATAACGCCCTATATAACGCTATATATAACGCACACATAACGGCCTACATAACGCCTACACATAACGCCATACATAACGCCCTACATAACGCCCTTCATGACGCCCTATATAACGCCCTACATAACGCCTACCCATAACACCTACACATAACGCCCTACATGACGCCTACACATAACGCCCTACATGACGCCCTACATAACGCCCTACTGAACGCCCTACAGAACGCCCTACATATCGCCTACACATAACGCCATACATAACGCCCTACATGACACCCTATAGAACGCCCTACATAACGCCCTACAGAACGCCCTACAGAACGCCCTACATGACGCCCTACATGACGCCCTACATGACGCCCTACATAACGCCTATACATAACGCCATACATAACGCCCTACATAACGCCCTACATAACGCCCCACATGACGCCCTATATAACGCCTATACGTAACGCCATACATAACGCCTACACATAACGCCCCACATGACACCCTACATGACACCCTACAGAACGCCCTACATAACGCCCTACATAACGCCATACATGACGCCCTACCTAACGCCTATACATAACGCCATACATAACGCCCTACATAACGCCCCACATGACGCCCTATATAACGCCTATACATAGCGCCATACATAACGCCTACACATAACGCCCCACATGACACCCTACATGACGCCCTACATGACGCCTACACATAACGCCCTACATAACGCCCTACATGACGCCTTACATAACGCCATACATTACCCCATACATGACGCCCTACATATAACGCCCTACATAACGCCTACACATAACGCCATACATAACGCCCCTCATAACGTCCTACATATATTCCGGAGGTTACATTGCTAAATCCACAAAGTTTCATGTGAATCGTGTTTGTCAACGTGCCAAACACTCTAGTGGATAGATTCCTAGATTAATCAATAGCTCGATGTCGTGAGAAAAAAAACCGAATGCATTCCGAATACATTCGAGAGAAGAGAAGTCTCAAATAGACTGTAGTGTTCATTAAACAATATGATTGCATATATTTAAGGGATACATCGTCTCACTGAAATGCGACTTGAGATTCAAATGCATTCATTCCTCTGCTCATTGACTTGCATTCATGAGGAAATACTATTTATTAAATGCAGTATTGGGTTGAGAAAGTCCTCATGGGACATGTGAGGACAGAACAATATAGCAGAATAATGTGTGGAGATGACACATTTAAAAGCCTGAAACTGTTATGTATGGAAGAGTGAGTGAGTTTGGTTTTACGCCGATTTTAGCAATATTCCAGCAATATCAGGGCGGGGAACACCTATGTATGGAAGAAGAGTGCACATGGGAATATACATATTCTTGTATGTTGTTCAGTTTGAATGCTGTGGAATAAACAACTATAGCGACTTTCACGACACGGCTGCCAACTGGACCGAGCGAATATCCAGGATCATCCCTATTGCTTGCTGCAAGCTGGACAAGCCAAAGTTTTACAGCACTAACGTGTTCATAGTGAACGATACCACCTGCACCATTGCTCCCACCTATATCAACTCTAATATTGCCACTGTGAGTCCCCTTAGGACATGTACCATTCTCCTCAGACTCACGTAAACTGAAAGACATCATGGACAAAGGACCGAGTTTGTTTGGGTCCTTTTTAACTTTTTTGGGGTAGGGTGGTGAGACAAAGAAGTCGTCCCAAAAAGCGTCCAGGAGAATATAATTATAGTATGCTTCAGACAGATGAAAACAATACGTTGTCCGCCACATATAAATTAAATCTACAACATTTCGGTTCATTGTTTTAATTGAAAACCATGTCAATTGAAAAATATCCAGACTCCAGACTCCAGACTCCAGACTCCAGACTCCAGACTCTATCAGTCAAACCCCGACCCCTAGCTTCGACAAAAACAGCAACAAATGGTTGGTCTGTTACTCATCATCATTAAGAGCAGTTGTAGCAGTTAATCATCTTGACGTTATCCATACATAGATATTTTGATACACAATGCACTGATAATTTATTACCACCTGTAGTGTAATGAAGCTCGGTGACTTGTGTTTACGAACCCAGAACTCACTTTACTGATCTCCATCTCTGGATCTGTGCTTCATTTCAGCCATGCTATGACAAGATTCGAGATCACATAGTGACGCAAGCCATCTACATCATCATCATCGCTTTTCTAATTGTGGCTTTAGAGGTGAGTACCCTTGCTCGGTTCTGTTCTAATTCTGTTCCTGATGTGTTTTTTGTCGGTAGCTTTAATATTGCTGAGTGTGGCGTAAAACTAAACTCAATCAATCTTCAGTACAGGCTAGATCTTGCTGTGTTAGAGATCAGTACTATTTTATTCTTGCTGTTTTGGAGATCAGTACTATTTTGTTGTTGCTATGTTAGAGATCAGTACTATTTTGTTGTTGCTATGTTAGAGATCAGTACTATTTTGTTGTTGCTATGTTAGAGATCAGTACTATTTTGTTGTTGCTATGTTAGAGGTCAGTACTATTTTGATTCTGTTGAGTGAGAACCATGGAGAGATGACTATGTACTACAATGAAAAGTCAATTTGTTGAAAAAGAATGTATGCCTACATTTCAATATTCAAAAATATTATCTCTGTTTCTTGTTCTTGAGATGCTTTTTTCCTGTTGCAGGTCCTGGGGATTGTATTTGCGTGTTGCCTGATTCGGAAAATAGATGATTCCAAAGTCTGAGGGAATCGTGTGCACGAACTCATTCGTACATACTTGCCTTCAACGTTTTGTGTAATATTTCATGACTGTGTGCATCGGTTCATCACCATCGACGAGTCGCCCGCATGGATCAGTGTCCATGCTTATCTTTTTTACCAAAATATTCGAGAATATTCCTTTACGTGCAGTAATGTGTAGGAAGAAATGTGTGTCTTCACACACGGTGACATGAGAACACAAACCTTATATAAACGAGTACCTTTCTGATGAAACACCGGCCCAAGTTCTATTCGTGCTGAATTATATGGAGGACCAACCCAGCTCGTCGCTCCAGGATCGGGGTTAATTTGTTGCTGGATATATAGTTAACTGTTTGAGCGATGATGTTTTTTTTGTTTTTTTTGTTATTTCAATATTCTAGCGATGACGGCGGTCTGTAAATAATGAGTCTTGGCCATACAATCCGGTGATCAACGAGTGAGCAACGATCTACGCAAGTGGGATACGATGAAATGTGTCAACCAAGAAAGCGAATCTGACCACCTGATCCAGTTAGTCGTCTCTTACAACACGCTTGGGTTGCTGAAGACCAATTCTAACCCGGATCTTCACGGGTGATGGGTGATGTTATCAAATGTATTTGAACGGAAATGGTAAACTGGTTCATGCATGGACGGATCGAGTGACCTGGCTACTGGACTTATTGAATACGTCGGTTTTGTTGGATCAAGTAAATTATGGTCTGTTTGCAGTGAAAACGTACCAATGAATTTCATTATAAACAAAAAAGTAAATCAAATAAAGTGAAATTAAGATACTTATGATCATAATTTTACCTTGCCAAATGAACATTTAAATCTGAGAATTTTATTCAACTCAGGTTAAAAGTTTTTTAACAAACGGCCATAGTTTCAAATCGCCATTACTGGCTTGCATTACAATGAAGTATGCACATTAAACGAAACACCGAGAGCAAGTAGGGTTAGTCTGAGAACATTCATCACGTACCGCACGTGCATTTGTTTCATTGTTCTAACTACTTCCCTTACCCCCTTGTAATACAAACCATAGTAGCGATTTGAAACTATGATCGTTTGTTAAACAAGTTTTATACTAAGTTGAATGCAATTCTGAGTTTTAGTTGTTCAGTTGGCAAGGTCAAATTATGAGGATTCGCAATCTTAATTTCACTTTACTTGATTTACTTTTTTGCTTAAAGTGAAATCCATCGGTACGTTTTCACTGCAAACAGACTATAGCTTGTTTACGACAAGATGGACACGACTGCCTCTACTGTCTGTGTCGCGGTGGGTGGGGACAGCTATGTGATTTTACGACTGTTTCATTCATTGAAATACGAAGTACTGATGTGTCCTCTTCTGCAATCGACACATACACAGCTACATTTAGAGCTACTCTTGATGCCCATACGTATGTATATCTCACCGATTCAGATTGTTATGAACACTGTATTGTACATCTAACATCATGCTTGGAGCGTCAGGAACAATTTGGCATTCATGGGTGTTCTCCAAATCGTCTTTCATCATACTTGTACGATACTCATCTATTTATACATTTTATAAGTCATAAGTCATAATAGTAAGTCGGGAATCAATAGTAAATTGAGTGTATATATATGTGTGTACTTAAGAGGCCTTAGCTGTTGACGTTTCCATAGATATAACGACTGACTCGGAGGGTTGTTTGTGAAGCACTGACCATTCAACTGACGCTATGTGTACCACTCTGCCCATGCACGTTGTTCCAGAGGTGAGAACAACCTGCACAAAATGTTATTCTGACGGACCTACGGCGGTGCACAGTTGACGTATTTGATATGTTTTTATAGTGACTATAATTAAAACACTGTCATCAGGTTAAGTGTTGTGTGTGATGTGAACTGTTTCAAGATTATTTGTTATAAACAAAAAACTAAAACAAAACAAAACACACACACACGTGTGTGTATATATATATATATATATATATATAAACACACGCACACATGCACACACGTCCACGCACATACCTACATCACCGACACACACATCAGACATATCGCATACACTCAGCAGTCACCACACACCTGCTCAGTTGAGTTATGTGAAACACCAGTAACAGTAACGAGGGATGCTGTGGAACCAGCCTGTCGCCGGCTTGACTGAGTAGAGGAAGGATGCAGTCCGACCGAAAGAGTACGGTGTAGAACACCGAGTGATGGAGCCGGAGCCGGAGCAGTAATGTTTAAATACACTGCTGTAAACGACTGCCGAGGAGCACTGTGCACAGTCAGTGATGAAGTAGAGCGCAGAGGAGTAATGTGTCAAAAGACTGGTGTACTGTGTAAAATCAGTGATGGAGTTGGGCGTGAAGGTGTACTGTGTAAAATCAGTGATGGAGTCGGGCGCAAAGGTGTATTGTGCAAAATCAGTGATGGAGTTGGGCGCGATGGTGTACTGTGTAAAATCAGTGATGGAGTTGGGCGCGATGGGGTACTGTGTAAAATCAGTAATGGAGTTGGGCGCGAAGGTGTACTGTGTAAAATCAGTGATGAAGTAAGGCGCAGAGGAGGACTGGGCCAGGAAGAGTATTTTTTAAATCTAGTGATGTACTTTGACAGGGGGAGTATTTTTTAAACAACAGTGAAACATTTTGCTTTTAACTTTTTACATGACTGTTTTTCGGGGACAATGCGTTACGATACTTGATAACCTGGGGATAGATATGTTATAGTTCTCTAGATCTCTTCTCATTTTGCAGGTATAATCTGTAATGTTTAATATTTATATACCTCTTTATCACTATCATACTAATATCGTGCTCCTATAAGAGAGAAATCCTTACTTACATACTGTCTTTCCCGACTCCAAAGGCATGATTGCTTCTTTCATCGATTAAAGGTCTTATTCAACAGACCATACATTAAAATTAAGAGTGGAACAATGTAATCATACAAAAGTTGTATGACGTGAGATTTACTGTGGTAAGCCCCATGCTTCAATCTATCCTTGGCCATATCTCAGCTGACTTTGCTGAGTCATTCTACCGTGTGTCCATACATTGACAGTGTTTAAGGGGTCACCAAGGTGGATATCGACTACTAGCTCTGGAGTAAATATGTATAAATGCGCTTTTGGGGTAATGCCATTTGAAGACTGAGTAATTCAGCTACATGACAATTTCATGTGCTTTAGTGAAGTTTTCAGGACTTCATTGGTAGACGTGGCGGAAATTCCCCAAATTGATCAGTGACAAAAGCGAATACCCCATTTAGACTGATACCACATGTACTCGTTGATTTCGACATATTTGAATAATTTACTTGCCGTTGCGTGTGTTTGTGACGTGTGCCAACATTCTGTAGATAGACAGATATATACAGTCAAATGCCACAGGCCTACAGAACATACCTGTCACATGATAGGGAATACTATTCCTCAGATTTAAGAAACAATTGCACATGGTTATTCCTCAGGCCATCATTTAATCACTTTCGAGGAATAAATTCATAGTTGCGTGGCACATGTGTGTATATCTCAGCCGGATTCGCTTAATATCTATAATTGGCAAATGTTTGGGCTGAGACATCAAAGTGGGAGTAGTAATGGGCGGTAGGCAACAAACATTTACTTGTCATTAGCAGGTGCTGCTTGTAGAGCAGGGAATGCTCACCCTATCAGCGAGGGTTATTACTGTTTCAAAGTGGCTTATTTTTATCTACCGTTTTGCATTTGATGATCAATGGAATCAATACTCTTCATTTTATATTTGAAGAAAGGTAATTACGTAACGCTTATGTTGGTAAACCCTAAACAATCGTTTGTTTTCGTTGTACGAGAAAAATAATTACCCAATGTGGAACATATGAACTGTAAGTATTACCCTAGGACAAGACTATAGGTCCCCAGCAGTGTTACGTAACGGTCAAGGTGGCGTGGTTAATAGGATGTTGTCGCATCTTAATTACGTCAATTGATGCTGAAAATGTCAAACACTGGAGTACGTGAGCAAGGTTCTACACCGCCTTTAGGAATATCCCAGCAATATCAATCTGGCGAACACCAATGAATGGGCTTCACAGATTTTACCCATGTGGCAATCAAACCCCGGTTTCGTAGTGACGGGCCAACGCTTTGACCGCCGGGCTATCCAAATCCCAACTGGATTGCCGGATACAGGGTACATTATTTTCAGACAGCTATAATATTGCTGCTTGCAGCGTAAAACAAACTAACAGCCAAATAGTCAATACCTGTTTGTTTGTGAAAGATGCTTACGAGCCAACGGTCGAAGGCAAAATTCTTATATTGCGAAGGGCGGATAACTCTGAATTGTTTACATATTCAGTGGACCTGTTCCTGAACCGTATTAGTGGAGCACGGCTTGTTCGACCCAAGTGTTATGTAAGTTTCTCGTGTATAACAGTACAACGTTTAACTGACATCAGTCAGTGTATCTTCCTATGAACATTCTGCTTGCAATATGAAGTTGACAATGTATATCGTGCTCAATACCCTTCGCCTGTCCACTTTCTCAACTGTCGGTATGTCAGCGTGACTTGCAGTCTATGACAGTGTTGATAATTTAGTAAGTTCAGTTCTCTCCCAAGCCACACAAGCGTACAAGGCTGATGTACAAGGTGAAGGTTCATTATCCGTAACTGTCGTGACCATACGGGAATAATGCCCTGGGCAATAGCCCTGCATGCATGTGTCAGCCTTATATCGGGGACAGTTGACCTGTTGACCCGATTTCTAACCCCTCGCGGAGGGACTAGCTGACTAGGACTAGAGTAATGTGTGACCAGGTAGTCCTGCTTTCGAATAGGGTATTTTCTCAAGGTCTTTCGTATCATATCTAAACATACACAGATTGTGAGATGACTGTGATACCCGTGAAGCTGTGACTGTACGACTGTATAACGGGGTGATATACGGGTACGCGTATGGAGGAAAACCGACTGGACATGGAATGTTTTGGCCGGAAGTTGGCGTAGTAATAACTGGTGCTGTAGCTACGAGGAAATTTAGACTTGCCACATTTTTAAGACTTGCGTGGGCTTTCTTGGATATATTTACTTCAGGGTCTGTACGACAGACTAGTAGCTACCTTACTTCAGGACTAGATGACATTAATCTTCTTTTTTTTGTAGCTAGTATTTATACAAATTAGTTGCTGTGTCACGATGTGTGTGTGTGTGTGTTTTACCAATGTGTCCTATTTATACTGAGAGAAACAAATAGAGGATCACAGGAACATTCAAGCGTTCCTTTAATATTTTACAGTTTTCATCACCACAGCCCTATTCAAAACTGGTGGTGAAAACTGGAAAATTTAAAAGAAACGCTGAATTTTCTATGTTCCTTCATTTGTTTCTATCAGTATATATAGGACACATTGATAACACACACACACACACACACACATATCGTGACACAGCAACTAGTTTGTGTAAATACTAGCTAACATTAATGTATTGTATACATATGAGGTAGAGATTTGGGTGCCGTTGTACAAAACAACCTTAGCGCTAAGACTGACTAAAGTGTATGTTAAGGTATGAGAGTTATGTCACCTTAATGCTAACATCGCTTTGTACAACGATACCCTGGTAGGAATGAGAACGTATTGTTTTAAGTATATTTTATTGTCGACGAGGGGATTAGGCGTCAACTTCTCTATCAAACATAATGTTGAATTATGGGAATGAACAATTTACATTTGAAGCCTGACATTGTGGAAACAGGATGTGTATAATCTGCTGGAAATTCAATAAGCTGTACATCTCATGCATGTGTAAATATTATACAGTTTACTAGAATGTTACGTATAGACTAAACTATATAAAAGTTTGGACACAATAATATTAAGCTAGCTGCTTAATTTGTTTATCGTTTCTGTATATTTGAGTAAAGACAATATTAATATATTTGCATTCAGCCAGTTGTTTAGATTAGGGTCACCGAATAAACTTGTGTGCTGTGTTTTATTTCCTCCAAGTTTATCAATATCTAAGAATTGTGACACCCCGAAGTCATCCTATGAAGTGCATTAATAAAAAGGTTGAATGAATTTTCGCGTGGGATCAGATATGTTAAAACAGATTGACATTTGTGCTGCATATGTTTTTGTATATATATCCGCAATTATAATACATCGATGGTAATGCAGACTGGTCTGACACAACAGCTTCAATAGCTGTTCACAGACTATTCCTATCTTCTAACGGTAGAGTACTCCATTTGCCTAATGTATCTTTAAGATAAGACCTTTTTAACGTAAAATTATTATCATTCCTGAAATTTGATTTGTTGACAAATATGTTGTATTCTAATGAGGGAGATATCTTTTGTTTTATCAGAGATATCTGGTAGGAATGTGTTGTTTTATGAGAGAGATATCTGGTAGGAATGTGTTGTTTTATGAGAGAGATATCTGGTAGGAATGTGTTGTTTTATGAGAGAGATATCTGGTAGGAATGTGTTGTTTTATGAGAGATATCTGGTAGGAAGGTGTTGTTTTATGAGAGATAACTGGTAGGAATGTGTTGTTTTATGAGAGAGATATCTGGTACGAATGTGTTGTTGATGGGAGGGATATCTGGTTGGAATGTGTTGTTTCATGAGGGAGATCTGGTAGGAATGTGTTGTTTTATGAGGGAGATCTGGTAGGAATGTGTTGTTTTATGAGGGAGATCTGGTAGGAATGTGTTGTTTTATAAGAGAGATATCTGGTAGGAATGTGTTGTTTTATAAGAGAGATATCTGGTAGGAATGTGTAGTTTTATGACTGACTGACTGAGTTTGGTTTTACGCCGCTTTTAGCAATATTCCAGCAACATCACGGCGGGGGACACCAGAAATGGGCTTCACACATTGTTCCCACGTTGGGATTCGTACCGGGTCTTCGGCGTGACGAGCGAACGCTTTAACCATTAGGCTACCCCACCGCCCCGTTGTTTTATGAGGGAGATCTGGTAGGAATGTGTTGTTTTATGAGAGATATCTGATAGGAATGTGTTGAGAGAGAGAATCTGGTTGGAGTGAGTGAGTGAATTTAGTTTTACGCCGCACTCAGCAATATTCCAGTTATATGGCGGCGGT
>VKKT01002306.1:68361-80176 GCA_008038995.1 Haliotis laevigata | reverse complement strand
TCGAGTCTGGACAAGACAATCCAGTGATCAACAGCATGAGCATCGATCTGCGCAATTAGGAAGCGATGACATGTGTCAACCAAGTCAGCGAAACTGACCACCCGATCCCGATGTAAATTGAAAGCATCCCAAACATAACAACGCCATTGGATTCGTCAAATCATGACATCACATGCCTCGTTTAAGGTGATGATTTTTAGGATCATCCTTACATGACTAAAAGGAATATTATGAAATTGATAGTCATGCCGGAAATCCCTTATCCTTATCCCAATCGATGACACTATTTTGTCCTTGTGAATGTCGTGAATGCACAGTGATATCCTTTGATGACGATCTATCGATTACGCCACATCAGAACAACTATTTGACTATTACAGATGCAGTCCACATTTTTCCTGCAAAGTGAACGTATGAGTGTGAAGGTCGGGGGAGGGGCGATACCGGCAGCCATGTTAAATATCTTCAACACAATCATCATTCTGTTGTTGATACCCCTGATGGACAGACTAGTGTATCCGTGCTTCACTCGGTGCGGTCGTCCGCTCACATATCTACAGAAAATGGGTAAGTTTAACATTGGATGTTTTGAATCAGTGCAGATGCTTGTGAAGGAATTTAATGTCCCAAAGGTGACGGAATATGTATTGCTGAACGTTTCCGGGTACAAAGGTGTTCTGTAAACAGGAAATTGTGTGGTGATCTGGAACATGGTATATACATCTGTTGGTCTGGTATCTGTACATGCATGCACATCTGTATCGGCCTAATGTTAGTCTATACACAGGGATTGGTCTGGTGTATATGTCTGTACACAGATGTGTGTCTACACACAGGTATAAATCTGTGCACAGGTTTTTATCTTTAAACAGGAGAAGGTCTTAAGTATGTCAGTACACAGGTATTGTTCTGGTATTGTTCTCTGCCGTACTCAGTCAGTTTTGTTCATTGTCCGTCTGTATAAAGGTATCACTCTGTCTTGTCCCCGTCTTTTTTACTAGGGTTTTACCCCGTGTGGTGCATTATCTGTCTGGACTCATACTCTGCGTTTGCTCATTGTCAGCTCACATGGGTACAACGTGTGAAGCCCATTTCTGGTGTCCCCCGCCGTGATGTTGCTGGAATATTGCTAAAAGCGGCGTAAAACAAAACTCACTCAGTCAGTCATTGTCAGCTTGTACACATGCATCAATCTGTGTTGTTCACTGTCTGTACACAGGTATCAGTCTGTTGTTCACTCTGTATATATGTACCACTCTCTGTTGTCAGCTGTCTTTCTAAAAGCAGATATTATTCTGCGTGGTGCTTTGTCTGTCCCTGCTGATAGTTTGCTATTGTTCCGTCTGGTTCAAGGTTTCGGTCTGGTGTTCTCAGCGAGTTCTGTAGCTGTTGCGGGTATATTAGAGATCTACAGGAAGCAGAATCTGGCCTCAACCGGAGGAGTCGTTCAGACACTGGGAGGAGAAAAGTTCAACGCCTCTCAGCTATCAGTTCTCACCCAAATACCACAGTTTGCCCTGGTCGGATCAGCAGAAGTCTTCACAAGCATTCCAAGTCAGTGTAATGCATACTAGTACTTAAAAAACTGTCTCTCTATAATCGCCTGACAGGAATACATTGGGGTTCAATAGTCTGAGAGTTGCAATAAATCATGATCCAGAAAATCAATGGTTCGAATCTCTCTAAGTATTACAATCAGTTTGTTGGAGTAGTGCACAAAATGTGTAACGAACACTCCAATACGAACACTCCTATTGATGTTCTGATGATTGTATTTGCAATATGCAATATTTGCAGGATGTTTAAGATATACGGTAGGTACGGTGTGTTCACAACCAGAAATAGATGACTGTAAACTGGCATGTTTTGTATGCTGTGTACTAGTTTGTATTCGTTACATTTAGGTCTGCTTTATAGTGGAAGCTGACTTTCCACCTGTCATAGTGATGTACTTGAAGGTTTGGAGTTGGCTTCACCTAGGCACTGTCGTCCATGAAGTGCCTACTAACTGTCTGTCTGTATCCATGTATCTCTGTGATGTGTTTGTAGGTCTGGAGTTCGCCTTTACCCAGGCACCACCGTCCATGCAGGGGCTGCTGACGGGGGTGTTCTACGCCGTCATGGGGCTGGGGAACTACGTCGCAACACTTATCCTCGCGATCGTCAGCGCAGCTACAGCTGATGGTAACACGCTGGCATGTCCCAAAAGAATAGATTTTAAGCATAAATGACTGACAATAGAAGGGGTCTCATGAACAAGACATAACGGTGACCGTAGCTTCCACTGACAGTCTAACAACAGACAACGGTGAACATAAGCTTCTACTGACAGTATATGTATTCTCCATCGTATGATGTATCATTACTGTGCAGATGCGGTGTAGTAACACAGTGGTTAAAGCGTTCGTTCGTCACGCAGAAGACCCGGTTCGATTCCCCAGTTGGGTACAGTATGTGAAGCCCATTTCTGGTGTCCCCCGCAGTGATATTGCTGGAATACTGCTGAAAGTAGCGTAAAACTATACTCACCAAATAGATAATGTCAAGTTACTTGATGGTTTGGGCATATCATAGCTTATGTACGATGAACTCTCTTCCAGATCCCTGGTTTCCGAACGAGTTAAACTATGGACACGCAGAATACTTGTTCTTCCTCCTGGGAGGTCTCATGTTGTTGGATCTGATGTTCTTTGTTCCCGTAGCAAGACGGTATAAGTATGTCACGCCATCACTGGAAGCGGAAGTAACAGTCACGTCGACACACACAGAGGAAGAAAAGACCCTTCTGAAGTCTGGTGATAGATCTGTATATGGGTCGACAAAACTATGATTTTTAATTCATTAATGAAAAAATGACTGCCTATTCGTGGCATCAGTGCCTTAAGGATCATGTTTTTGATGTGACTGGGTGAGGTGAGTTGCGCGGAGCTCAAATTGTGAACCAAGCATCGACACATCACACATTTATCGCTGTTCTCTGAACAGCTTTATCACTGACTGTAAGCTTAATTGAGGAGGGGACACAAAGGTGTAAACATTACCTCTTCAGTGAAACCGAAGATCTCCGACTTGTGCGTATATATTAAACTCTAAAACTGATGGTAAACGGAATCATTCACAAATACATGTCTGTTTATGACACGATTCCTGTTTGTTATATAGCTATGTACATAGCAAAACAGTATTAAGCTATAGAGCTTCATGACTTTGTTATCGGCAGATCTTAACCTAATGTATTTAAGGCTACGTGAGCCCTCTGGCATTGCTGAGTGAGTGAGTATGGTTGTACGCCGCTTTTAGCAATATTCCAGCAATATCACGGCGGAGGACACCAGAAATGGGCTTCACACATTGTACCCAGCTGGGAATCGAACCCGGGTCCTTTGCGTGAGGAGCGAACGGTTTTACCACTAGACTACCACTGACATTGATGGATGTGGTGACCTGATATGTGTTATACTTACATCTTGGCTTCTTGTCTAGTTTGGATGTACAATCAAAACCCTTGTGTCTAAGTTGGAGGATCTCACGGAAATGCTTCGAGTTATCAACCGAAACTGATTAATAAAGATGTAATACACAGGGACCAAACATATACTAAGAAACAACCGAAAGTTCGACCTATGTAAGTTTTTGCCTGTCCATCGTTATGATATACCTTTTTTCACCTGTTGTGTGTTTGGTTACACGGAATTTGGACTATATGTCAAGCAGGAGAAGTTATATATAAAAATATAAAACTTGTTTAGTTGAACCGCTGAAACTATTTACCTAAATTATTTCAGCATATTTTAGGTTAGTAAGTACATCCACGGTGTTGTTGGTTATCAAGGTGTATTTCGTGTTTCATATACACGTTCACTCACATTAATTTTACGAGGATTTTTAAGATGGGAGTCGACACTTGCGTTTATTTCTTGAAGTATCAATTTACATTTAATTTAAATTCTATTTAGTTTTATGGATATGAATGTATGTTTAATGTATATTTAAATAAGTGATGTTTTCTGACAATCCTAATTTGATGAAGTTATAAAAGAGGAAAATGAATATCCGTCCCCCGAGGCTGTACACAGCTGTGGTAGTGTGTATGTTTGTACCAGGCTACTATACTCGGGTAGATCTGCTAGGCTAATATACAGCTGGAATAATGACGGACGGAATACCTCCAGTCGCGTCATCCAATTCTTGTGATCTGATATGTAAGTGTCTTTTTTTGTTGATTTACAGAATAAATGAACTGGTAATGTTATGTTTGCTGTCAGTCTCATTTATAACAGTTATGTATTTGTGGTGAAAGGTTGTAGCGTTGAGTCTGCATCCCTATCATTTTTCAGGACAAATAATAGAGCTTTAAGATAATCGATAACCGCTATGGGCTCCGAACCTGGGGTATCTTGCAAACATTTTGACAGGAATGTTTAGAAAGGGAATCCTATCTGGGTCAAAAGCTTCCATATTTATAATAATCGAATGGAAATCGTAATATCGGTTGAGAAGTACAGTATTGCCGCGTGTAAACTGCTTATCCAGTGCTTTTCGGTTTACTTTTTAAAGCGAGGGAACTGTCGTGGAAAAACATATTATGCTGCCCCAAGCATTTGTGTATGTGTAGATTTGTAGAAACTGGGGTAGCCATTCCATGCTTAGCGTGGCGTGTGCCCTTTCGTGGGCCATATTGCGAGGACAGCTTTCCATAATCACATAAATGAGTTAGTGAGACGAAAGACGCAATTATGTTTCTCGTTAGAACTGGGGCATTAAGGAATTTGTATTGGTCCGGAATAGTACAAGTAGTCACTCTACTGTTGTTTAGTGTGTCAGATTCCAGCTATATGGCGGCAGTGTGTATATAATCGAGTCTTGACCAGACAATCCAGTGATCAACACCATGAGCATCGATCTACGCAACGGGATACGATGACATATGTCAACAAAGTCAGCGAGCCTGACCACCCGATCCCGTTAGTAGCCTCTTACGCCAATTCTAACCCGGATCTTCACGGGTCTGGATCTTGTGAACAATATAGGTTATGAGTGTGACTCTCTGGTTCCGTGACTTGGTTTCTTTGTCTTCGAATCCCAGCGTAGCTCATACTGTCACTCACTTTTGTATAACCCAAATTCTGTGGGGCTTTTGGGGTCTACGATAATATAACTGGAATATTGGTTTAAACGCCTAAAACAACCAACAGTATTCCTCTTCGTCGGATTTTAACATTAGGTATTTCAGAAATAATTTTAAGGTTACCTGACGAACGGGCAAGGAAAAGCCCAGAAACGTTGTGTATAGAATAAAGAAGAAGTTGACATCCGTAATGTTGTCTTATACAAGGTTAAATTCATCGTGACAAGGTGCCGTTAGCATTATATGGTCGCATCACAGGAATGAAACAAGTATAGCACAACATCGCAGTACTTTATTTTGCTCAGAACAATAACCTTTGTATATACCTCAGATGATAACTGCTGTTTTTAAATTCAGTATTATCAAGCTGTCTCAATAATTACTAATTTCCAGTTGTCTATTGACATGATTGTCCTAGCCATGTGGAATCAGATTCAGATGATAGTCAAAACTGGTTATTTTGGCAATGACGAAATTACGGTAATTTCTTTAAAACAATCTGTTTTATTGAAATCGACGCTGAAATTATTGAAAGTATGTTTTGGAAATATATTTGCTTGGAAAATCAAATTCCACGTGTTTTTGAAAAAATGGAATTCCTAAAGAACATGAATAAGCTAACACACGGGTTCTATATTCAGTGACAAATCCACTCGGTCCAGAACGTAACTTTGGAATGCCTCTATAACTATCCCAGGAACACTGGCAAGTTTTTCCTTCTGTGGCTACCCACAGGGAGTTGGGTAAGCAGGGAGGGACGTTTATACCTTGGCCTGTGTATCTTCTCCGCTGGAAACTCAAGCGTCAGAAACGACGCTTTGTTCACATGTTGTTCACCCTTACGACGATGTGATGGAAAAGGTTTCTGCCTCTCTAGCCTTCTCGAAAAGGAATTATACGAACGATGGGACAAAGGGTTTGGTCCAGCGCATCTTAGCAAGTTGTCGTCGTTGGATGTAGTTATTAATGTCTTCCACTGATGACGTTCATGCCTTGAAGCGATCCGGAAACCAGCCATGTTTTTCCTTTCACCATATACACAGAACTGTTGGTCTGGACTACTACCACATGTAATGGGTTCCACACTGTCTTTGCTTGCAGTAAACTGCGACGGGTCATTATAATTTTCAGGCAGCATATCAACAGATCTCCGTGAAACAATCAAAGGTTTGTCTTGATCCTTGGAACTATTTTGACTTGATATCACCTCATTTGGGTTAATGTACACGTTCAAACATTTCTTCTTCCTTGCACGTGGAGGTGAGAGAGATCCAACAGCAGTTGCATCGGAACTTTGGTTCACCAGGAGTTCCTGTTTGCTTGTCCTTGTATCACTCCCTGGATCCAGGTTATCTTTCTGTGATGTCTCTAGATGTCCGAGGTCGTCAATCTGGTGGATGATGGCATGTACAGTGGAGGAAGATCGACCCCTGACAAACAGCGGCTCCTGCTCCACCTCACGTGATAGTCTACGTACACGTGTCAGGGCGCCATCTGACATCTTGGAGAGGCATCCGTCAATCTTCGTATTGTAGGGATCTGATTTTCGTCTGAACGACTTTTGCGTGTGGTAATGCGAAGACAATTGTGTTTGATCATTTCCTTCTTTCGTCACAAATCCAAGACAATTAGATTGTGTATTGCACGTGGGTGAATTAGAAAAGACAAGACTTTGATCCTCACTTCTAACCCAAACGGCCTCCACTATTGACAGTCGTTTAATCTCTGGTCTCTTCTTTGAGGTAATAGGTGGTGACACTTGTTGAGGTTTACAATTTGTGGAACTCGTTCGCGTATCTTGTCTTTTAACAGGTGCAGCCTCCCTTGGCTTCACCGCATTTTGTGTGTTCAAGAAAGCTAATGCAGCTCGTAATTTTCGGTAGAGGAATAGACTCTTCCTCCTTGCATGAAAAGGTATGTTATTACATCTTTCAGGGTGACTATTGGAATCTGTTATGTCTTCATCAAGACTGGAATTCGTTGTGTCGTCTTCGATTGTAAGGAACCTTCGAAAATCTGCAAACATAATTTGTGTTCACAATATATTAGGAACCATTTTTGGATACATGAACACATGATACAACTTGATAGCAGTCTGATTGCTGTCAAAGATATTTACTTGTGTCAAAATGTACCCATCTAATAATGTCATTGTGCTTTTGCTATGTACAATATGGGTTATGACATTATTCAATCTGACAATTTATGAAAATTTGCTTATTTTTCCCCAGTACTGTTAACGTTCAACACGAATGGATGTGTGTGTCTCTATATTACAATGTGAGACAGAAGGAACTATTGTTTGCACCACTGACAACAGCTAAAGCACATCTATCCTCGATATCAGTGTGTCTGACATACCAGTTTAAAGCTATGGACTTTTTACCGACGATTTTTACAACATAACTATCGCAAAGCATACCTTTTCTTTTTGTAATATATATTCTCTATTGCACTGATTCTTACCTTCGAAACCTATCCTGTCGTCACCATCACTATCAACGGATTTTAGAATTTGGAGAATTTCGTCATCACTGATGACCTCCCCTAACGACAACATCAGTCTGTAGATGTCAGCGCCAGTGATAGAACCATCTCCATCAACATCAACGACAGAAAAGGCCTTCCGTGTAATTTCCTCATAGTATTCATCAGAAAATTGTAATATTTGTGTCACACATTTGTAGAAGTCATGCAGTCGTACGTCCCCCTGAGCTGAAATATTAACAGATTTATTCGTACCATCCGTATCACATCTGTAAAGTACTGATTATAAGAAACATTAACTCCAACAGAAATAACTCCAATGCCAGCACCAGCACCAGCACCAGTACGAGTGTCAACGCCAACGCCGGCACCGGCACCAACACAAGCACCAGCACAAGCAACAACCCCAGCATCAACACCAGCACCAACGCCAAAACCAACACCAGCACAAGAACCACCACCAGAACCAGCACCAGCACTAGAACAAGCACCGGCATCAACACCAGCACCACCACAACACAATATATACAACTGCTAGGATCGAAACAGTTGAGTACGAGTGTCAGGCAGGCGGTTAGTTGAGTTAACACCACTTTTATCAGTACTTCAGTTATTATTGATTTGATATCAGATGGTTCTTACATACACTGTCTCACATAATTATCTTACATTGGGTGAGGGCCTGTGTGGTCATGTTGAGCACCCTGTCGTCAGTGTGTTTGATGCCCAGGAGGTTGAGTAAAGGGTGAACATTGTTCACTGTAATCTTGACCTCGCCCTCTCTGACGGCCACGCCAATCCCGGACTTTACCTCTGTAAAAGATGATAGTGACAATGAAATCGAATAACAATTCTTCGGATTTATAATTATAATGAAGCGCAAAAAGAAACGTCACATTTAAAAACCGAATGCATAATATTGTTCTTACAATGTGGTGTTTTTATTGTGATTGTTCCGTTTTGTTGACATGTTTGTCAATCCAAAGTGACAGTTATTACCAAAATCAGTGTGTTGTCTGATGAAAAAGCATATCGACCAGACGCACCAAAAAAGGCAGACGAGGTAAAAGGTTCAGCATGACATTCGTGAAAATGAAAATGCACATGGATATCGTGACAACCCTACCAATGAAAGGGAGTCCCAAACTCGCCTGAAATCATTCTTGTTTTGACACAATCGCCATGCCACGACTAACCAGATATCAGGAACCAGGCTTTGGGACAATTGCAAGTTGGCTAGACTGCTTGGAGCGTAGCTAATCATTTTAATGTTCATGTTAGGACAATCAATTGACTACAGGAGTGGTATCAGGCCACTAACAGCATCCAAGACCCTCCACGTAGTGAACGACCTTCACTAACATGACACTGACAGATTCTGCGTAGCCATCTGTAGGATCGCTTCACCAGAGCGACGGAAACAGTATGCCAGACCACTGGGACTCACAACAGATCCATTGGTGCCGATACAGTGCGTCGACGTTTGCGCGGAAGAAAACTCTGCTGTCACATACAGTATCGTGGTTCTGTCCCCACCGCCCGTCACCGCCAAAAGCGGCTGCAATGGGTAACTCAGCATCGAAATTGGCGTTATCGACAAAGGAGAACTGTGCTTTTTCTGATTAAAGCCGATATTGTGTGTCAACAGCCGATGGCAGAGAGACACTGCCTACACTGTCAGAGCAACATTGGACCTCCTAAGACAACATGGCATCCAAGCCCTACAATGACCTCCACTCAGTCCGGATTATAGTCCAATAGAACACCTTTGGGAAGAGTTTCAAAGAAGATTGAATGACCTCCAACTGCGGCTGGACTCGTTCGGGCATTTCGCAGAGTACGGACCCAAGTACCAATGTCCTTCATCCCATGTACAGACGATGCAATGACGTCATCGATGCCCGTGGAGGCCTCACACGATACTGATTTTGAAGTATCCTAATGGTACCATTTTTGGTGATTTTGTTTGTGTTTGTGTTTGTCATTCCCGAAAATGTGGTAACCATAATTGTCAAGTTGGAACTCCATCTACCGCTTGATTGTTACTTAGAGCGAATTAAAGTGTGGGCTTCAAGAAACCTCTATCGGTGTTGCGTTTCTATATAGTGCTGCTTTGTACAGAAACATCTCGGGAAAGTGGGGTTATTTTGTTAAACGCCGCATTCATCAATGGAATAGTCATAATAAATAAAGACAGGGTTGGAGATTAAAGTTACTTATTTTGATATTATAAACATGAAGGAGTCTATGCATAAACTTTACTGAAAGCGCGAGTCTACCCAAGGCGAAGTAGGTACTCTGCTTGTTGAAGTAGGTTCTTCAGTCGAGCTTGACGGTTGTAGCTCTACGTCGAGTAGTGCCATGGCAAGAGAATAGATAGTTGGGCTATGTTTTGCGTGAGTGGTTTATACTCATACTACTGAATATATTGTTCCTGAACCAAAGTGCCATTCACGTAGATGATCGCAGTACCTGTAGGGCCTGTAGTTGTTCAAAGTTCGAGACGGTGATGCTATTTTCGTCATCGCCGTGACTGAAGTGCGGGTTGGTGGAACATGAAGAGTCTCAAAACAACTTCCGCCAAGATCTACCTTTGACGTAGACTGAGGTACGGTATGTTTATTTTGTAGGGGTGTCTTGATAGGGATTGTGCAGAGTGTTTGATATGTGCACAGTGATTGTTTAACTTGTAAAAGGGTGTACATGTGTCAAACATGTGTAAATGATTGTCTTCCTTGTACGAAGAGGTAGTTAACATGTACAATGGATTGTTTTATATGTTCGCTTTGACTGTTTAACGTGTACGTCAGTGTTGTTTAATAGTATTTGAATTGAAATTATGAGTTTGTTTCCAAAGTTTTGTTTGAGAGTATATGCGATGGATCCAGTAAATATGATTGAAATTATCAAGTGTGATATTTCATGTCAAAATAATACTTACTGTTTAACACGGTCAGGCGAAATGCTTCCTCTCCGTCTAAATCCGGCTCGTCTAGCTGCAACACATGTTATCTTTGGGATTACACTTTCTCAGAAGAGTACAGATTCTGGTACTTTTGTATATAATAGTTTGAGTCCCATCCAGGTTTCGAACCCACACACCCAGAGTGAAGCATCTTATCACTAGAACACGAAGTCAAAACCCTGCAAAGTGTCAAAACCCGAAAATGTACTTATAAATCTACACGATCAGTTCGTATAGAACGAAAACATTACCTCATTTGCCACATAAATATCCTTTTTGGAACTCTTCAGTAGGACAGATCGGTTTCACACATAAGTGGTGTTGAGGTCCCTAAAGATCCGGGTTAGAATTGACCTTCAGCAACCCATGCTTGTCGTAAGAGTCGACTAGCGGGATCGGGTGGTCAAGCTCACTGACGTGGTTGCATATATCGATTATCATAATGTTGATCACCGGATTGTCTGGTCCAGAGTCATTATTCACAGACAGCCGCCATTTAGCTGGAATATTGCTGAGTGCGGCGTAAAACTAAACAAACAAAAACAGCGTTGCCTGACTCACCTGGTATCTGTTCCTTTCGCCTTCCATTTGCGAAGAGCAGTGTGTAGACTGTACTGTTTCTTGACACGTACAGCTCTATACGGTGTAGATAGCGTTTTTCAGACACCACATACAGCTCTTTATGGTGTGGATTGCGTATTTCCAGATATCACGAATAGCTCTATATAGTATAGATACTATAGAATATTTCGATATATCACGTACAGTCCTATATGATGTAGATAACGTATTTCCAGTTGTAACGTACAGATCTATATGGGGCAGATGACGTATTTCATATTGTCACATACAGCTCCATGCGGTGCAGATAGCTATGTCACACATATTTGTGCAGCTGTAATACACGTGGATCAGGCACCACTGCATCTTCTTAAATGCGTCTGTAAAATTCCTGAAGGCTACTTACACCTACATCTGTATGCTGTACTGAAGCCGTGCTTCCTGTTATCCCTGCAGCTGTATGCTGTACTTAGGCGGTGATTCCTCTTGTCCCTACAGCTGTATGCTGTATTGGGGTAGTGGTTCCTGTTATCCCGTCAGTCTTTGCTCCTATTCCCACAGCTGTATGCTGTATTGAGGTAGTGGTTTCTGTTATCCCGTCAGTCCTTGCTGCTATTCCTACAGCTGTATGCTGTATTGAGGTAGTGGTTCCTGTTATCCCGTCAGTCCTTGCT
>VKKT01002305.1:103649-118815 GCA_008038995.1 Haliotis laevigata | reverse complement strand
GACTCTAAGTTGAACTGGAATATAAACGTCCAGCATTTTTTACGCAAAGTTCGTTCTTTCAGTGTCAGTATTAGCATTTAATCAATGTGTTTTATGCAGTGTGTTTTAACCTTCTGTTTCCATATTTGGTATACCGGTCTGTCTATGGTAAACAAGAACAAATTAATCAAAATCGTCCTTTCAGCAATTCAATTCGATCATCATTGTGTACTGAATGAGGAGAGAGTAACACAGAATGCTCAGAGAACTGCCTCTGACAGCTCTCAGTATCCCAACAAGGAGTGCCATCTTCTCCCTTCCCGGCATGTATTAAAGACTTAATGATCCCCGGACTCGTCTATCCTTTGTAGTTTTAAGTTATTAAAAGATATAGAAATTTAGAAAATAGAAATTATGTCAGCAAATCAATAAACAAAATCTTCCCGGATTAGGGTGATTAAATACTGACAATGATTCAATCTTAAATGAACTTAAGGAATTTAATTAAAAAAACTTTATTCTTCAGATGAGAAATATGAAACAGCTTCTCATTTTGAAAATGTGACAGCTCCAACATTGAGTGACCAACTGCGAGACAAATTAGAAAAAGACATTGACATGAATGAAATATCACTGGCAATATAAAGCATGAAGAATAACAAAAGCCATGGAATAGATGGGTTTTCGATAGATGTATCTCTAACCGATTGAAAATTACCTTAAATTCTCTAATACATGATAAACATACTGGATTTATACCAGGCAGAACACTAAGTGAAAATACAAGAGTACTGTATGATATTATGTTTGAAACTAAGAAACGAGATATACCGGGTTTATTGATTTTGATTGATTTTGAAAAAGCGTTCGACACATTTTCTAAAGATTTTGTTCATTCTGTCTTAAAATTGGTTTCGTTCAAGAAAGTATACGCTGGATTAATTTGTTAACTTATGGCACAACTTCAGGTGTTATTCAGAATGGACATCCCTCTGAGTTCTTCCCTAACAAGCGAGGTTGCAGGCAAGGTGATCCATTATCACCATATTTGTTTCGTTTTGTGGCTGAAATCCTTGGATGTATGATAAGACAAAATAACAAAATAAAGGGTATTGTATCGATGAGCAAGAATATAAGTTAGGCCAATATGCTGATGATACAGAATTATTTTTGAAGGGCTCAGAGGATAGTTTATATGCTGCGATTGATACAATTAATACTTTCTACAATATGTCCGGGCAAAAATAAATAAAGATAAGACTAAGGTAATCTGGATTGGCTCTAAAGCTGAAGGCAGAGACATACTTTGTCAAGACTTGAATATAGAATGGCAACGAAATGAATTCGAAGTCTTAGGAATTAAATTTACTCCTGATTTAAATGATCTATGGGTTATCAACACAAGAAAAATACTAGAAGACATCAATAGATTACTAGCGACATGGAGAAAAGGAAAACTGATATTGCCTCGCAAAATTACTGTTATTAAAACACTGGCTCTTTCAAAATTCAAAATCTTAATACGTTACCTAACCCACCAGATGGGTTTATTACTTCTCTAGAGAGAATTATTTTCAGACTTATTTGGGATAATAAAATTGACAAAATTAGGCGGAGCGTTTTGAAAAAAGATTATAAAGAAGGAGGTTTACGCATGATGATATCAAAGCCTTTGTTAATGCCATGAAACAATCCATACTCAGACTATATGTCAGAAAAGCAAATGTAAGTAATCCATGCAATTTTCCATTAAAAGATATTATATACTAAAGTATGGCGCAAATTTTCAGAATATTGTTGAAATTTAAAATCCTTTTTGGACGGATGTCTTGAAGGCATGGGAATTATATTATACTAAAAACACTATTGAAGATGACAACATAAATGAAATCTTATCCCAACCCATATGGCTCAATCATAACTTTAAAAACCCAAACCACTTACCAGACACTGGGCTAACAAAGGAATTTTAACTATTAAAGGCTTGTATGATGAACAAGGCGTGGTCTCTTTTGATGATTTGCGAAATACATATGGGATAAGGAGTACATATTTAGATCTTGAATACATCTTATATATTTTACCTGAATCATGGAAAAAGACCTTAAAAGGTTACAGATATATGTATACAAATGACCTTAATATAAACTCTTACAAAAGGATTTCATGACTTCAGCTAAAGGTTCAAGAGAATTTTATGATAAACTGCTATATGATAGTGTTTTACCACATATCTGTCATAAATGGGAACAAATATTCAAAGATATTGATTTTAAATGGCCCTTGATCTTTAATCTATATAGAAAAAATATAACAGATGTTATGCTTGTAGATTTTAAATTTAAACTTTGCATGGAATTGTTTATACAAAAAAAATACTTTTAAAGATGAAACTGGTTGACAATTTAATATGTACTTTCTGTTATGAAGCAGATGAAAACATACGTCATATATATTGGGAATGTGAGGAAACAAAGAAAGAGATGGAATGAACTTCAAATTTGGATCAAAACATACAGGAATTGCAGTTGACAAAATTTCACGTTTGGTTTGGTACTGTAAGAACTAACCCACTACTTTGTCATACAATACTTTCTGCTAAAAGTCACATCTATATTTGTACCCTGAAAACAATAATTCCTAGTTTAGAAAACTTGATAAAGATTTTAAAAGACATATTCATGGTCGAAAAAATTATATCCAAAAGAAACAATGTTTTTGATAAATTATTTAAAAAATGGTTTCCTCTATTCCCATTACTTGATCCAGAATGACCCTTGTTAACCGCTGAAACTCAATGAGCAATATTTACACATGTTTGATCTTTCAGCAATGTATACTCACATGAAACTACACATATACTCAAATTTGTATTGATGAGAACAATATTAAAATAAAGTTATTAAAAGATAAGTCTAAATTATCAAACGGTTTTCTTATATTCTTTAGGAGAAAATATTGATTATTATACTCACTCTTCAACATTTTGACAGCGACCGTGGCGTATTTGTCGTCCCCGTAGATGGCCCACGCTATGGCCTGGACCACCTGTCCGAACTCCCCCTCCCCTAGGGTCTGCTGGAGATGGAGATGCTCCCTAGGGAACTCCCACTTGTTTACCTGTACACGGGATCAGTGATTGTGTAGGTGTAACAGCGCTGTGAACTATAGTAGCGGTCATCACAATGTGACAACTTAATGTGGGAGAAATGCCAGACGTGGTTCAGGTCCTGACTATAGGCGGTTACGGCCTATGTGATACCCAGGAGCACGGTCTGGTGCTGACTTAACAAGGATTAGGTGGCATTTTAAAGCACGGTCTTAGGCTTCTGTCGGGCCAAATGGATCAGTTATTTCAGTATAGGGTGGGATGGGTCAGTGGGAATATGAGACAATAACCGGAAAATATGATCAGTCTGTGAGGATTATCCTGAGGACAGCAATGTTTTAAAATGGCGTAAAAAGTACTTTTGCATTTTGTTTATCCAGAAGGTTCTTAAACGAAATACAAAAACGTGGTGAGGGTAACTCAAAATTATGAAACGCTCTGGAGGGTACTTATTTTCAGTACATTTGTGCATAAAAAATCTCTGATAGCCATCTCGCCATATTCGGCATATGCATACTTTGAACCAACTCTTTTGTAATCACAATGTCTTCTCATGTTCTTGAGTGCTGGGTAAAAGCGACGAACCAGATCCATACTGTATCTTAAGCATGTACTTATTATTGAAATAGTGATGACACCAGGTGTTCGGGAAAAGGTGAGCGTATCCTGCTCCCGTCATAACAACAATAATACAGAGATATTTGCATCAGATGAATTACAGATCAGTCGTTGATATTGATAATGGTGGGATTGTGTCATTTCAGCATAAGATTTTGACAGTTTGACAGAGTCGTGTTTGTTGTGTGCTAACTACTTACACGGACGTCGTTACTGACAGGCGGCACCGTGGTGACTTTAGGCGACCACTGCGGTGAGGGGTTAGTGTGGTACGACGTCCTTGGCTCTCGGTCATCCAAATAGTCAGACGGCAACGCCGTCATCGATACAATGCTGCCAACATGTTTCAGAACCTGTGAACGACGACAGCGACGTCGACGCCAAACCAGCCAAATGACAACGCTGACGACAATGACTGCCACTACACAAACGACGGATGAAGCAACAGATGCCTTGCACATATTGTCGCAGGATTCGGTGTCGTCTGCTCGTTGCTCGGCAACTGTAACGTACATAAAGCAGTTACAAGTAGATGTAAAAGTATCCTGACGGTTGCTCATTTTATAATAAATATAACATTCCGTATGATGACTTTCTGCATTTATATAGCGTTGTATTAGCAAGACTGTGTCTTCATGACATTAATAAGATAATGTTCGGAAATGTTCTGTTCATGAGATCAACAAAAAATTTCATTCCACACAAATACACATAGCATCAGAATATTCTGTTATTTTATTTATATAGAAAAACAACTTGTCATCTTCACATACATCTCTATGTTGTCCAATAAATGTCGGCCAGCACATGAACGCGTGTCGAAATCATCTTTTCACTATGAACATATATACCTGTACCAGCAACGTGAGTGACCCTCTCTGTGTGGGTGACGCCTAGTCGCAGGTCCCCCATACAGTGACACTTGACCGGTCTCCCGTCACACCAGCACGGACCTTTAGCCATGCCGATACCACGCCCTGTCGTCGGACGAGTCTCACCTATGATTGACTCTATAAAAGAATTTTTTGTTGTAGTCGTGTTGTTTCAAAAGATCAGAAAGGATCATTTGATTGATATTGGCGGGCGTTCATATTCTCCGGGAGCACATCAGCACATAGTTTCCCTTAATCGCCTAACGCCGCACTGTCCGGTATTTACAAATCTATTTCTCAAAACCTGAGTTTTGCTGCGTTAACAATAAACAAAAACTTTGGACTCTGCATATCCTGAACTTTAAGAATCCTTCCTATTTATAAGAGTTTCTTTTCCCTTTCAGGAGTTTGGTACCAGCGAGTCACCAGAAAATACTATTACACCTTCTATACCTTTAGTACAGTCCTGCGGACAGAGATAAGCATTCAGCTGCTCTAGTTCATCACAGACTCGGTCTGGGCACGTCCTCCAGAAGAAGGTGCAAGTGGAATACAGTCGACTCATGTTCGTGTAGCCAGGTCGCCATCGGCAGCGTCTGTCTGCAGTGCCCAGTCCGCAGTTGTTCTCACATGATGACATGTTCATGTACTGGGAACATCCTTCATCTGAGAGCAAACAATCAGAACAAACTGAGAACATACTCCACCCGGAATCAAACAATCTTCTTTTAGTTCGTGAGTGCGACGTTTCGATAATCTGTATCTGTATCGTCGCACTCACGAAATAGAAGAAGTTGTTATCGTTAACGTGGTTCAATAGTGTACGTCCCAACTTCTAAAATGCCAGAAGAATGAGGACAATATTTATTGATATACAACTTCTTTATTCTGTTTAGGCGACGTTTCGACATAAATTCCAATGTCGTTGTCAAGCAAGTGGAGTGATGTACAGTTAGTTGTTTAACAGACGTAAATAGGTTTAAGGTTGACATACTACTCTGGTTCATGTGGGGATCCAACATAGGATCTGTTTGTCTGCAAGCCGCAAAATTTTCATCTGAAGTTCACTTTCAATGGATGCATGATACCAAATAGCCGTTTGACCGAGTTAGATCACCGTCTCTTCACAATTTTGATGATACGCTGCAATATTTAAAGAACGCCAAAGGAATGCTTGTAACATCTATTGTCAGATGTTACAATACGAAGCGCCCTACAATCAGTCAAATGTAAGCGTAAGACTGGCCGATGCAAAGTGGCGATCGAGGATCACTCTCCCATTTTTTATGTGATCTGTACGGCAAGCTTGCCAGTACAGAGATACCCCATGAGCAATTGCTGGCCATGTTAGCATCTGACGCATATTTGTCCTTTTCAGAAACTCAAGGATATGATGTACAGGGCCAGAACCTAGGATTTGAAGATGACGAAAAGCACTTTTGAAGTAACCTGCATGAAACAAGATCACTAACATTGCTTGAACCACGTCAGCTTGTGGACATCACGAGCATCATCAGTATCGTTATTGGACGAACGAATAAGGACAGAAAAAGGACTGAATGCCGTGAGAGAACATGCGTTGCCGATTGTATATCCTAGTCACATAAATGTCTCGGCAAATAATCACTGCCCAATTACCAGCCCTCCCCGCTTTCTTCTGCTGGTAAGGTATTTTGTCCATGTCACATGGTCATGGAACACCTATCCTAATTACTTTACCGATTCAAAATAATTATCGCATTAAAAACAAATATTGTGGTGTAGCAAGTGTTCTATAGAGCAGTTGGCTTTTCTCTAGTCACGAATCAACGTTTGAGTTACAAGTTCGATCTTGTCAACATCATGGCTGAACAGCCGGCTGTCACGCCAACGGACATAGAGTACTCGCTTACTTTATTATTTGAATAATTCAAATCCGGACCAAAATATTCAAAACGGGAAAATGCGTTTTCTGCAAAAGTTTATAGATGTTTCTTATAATTTGAATCCATTCCAATCAAAGCCATATCACGTTTTCAAAATACGTGCCATTCTGAAGCATATAACATTAAATGTTCTGATGGAAACATTGGCACGAGCATAACGTCATTAGCAAGTTGGATTCAGAGTCGGGTGAGTACCACTCACACTGTACGATTGTCTAGACAGTCTAGAAGCGGACAATTACCGAAATGTAACAGCAATAATGTCCTAGTTTCACATGAGGCACGTGCACCTTTTACAAATAGCAATGCCAACGCAACAAAACAACCGGTCGACGAAACGGATTCTACAGTGCGTACCAGGTAAAACATGGTTTAAAACTTATGGACGTACCTCCGAACATCAATGATCACTCCACATCACAGATCAGGGATCAGAGAATAACTGAGCCTTGAATGTGCACAGCTGATGAACGCATAGTCCAAGCAAGCCGATGTTGTCGGTATAAACGGACAGTAGCCCCAGAAATGAAGTCATTTCGCAACATCTATACGGTATGTATACTCAAAGCAGAGAACACTGGGATCATTTGGAGATTGTGCCTAAGAAGAAGCACACACCTATACCACTCACCTTCTCTCTGAAGATTTGTGATCAATGCTGGTCGTTATTACGACTGAAGTGTGAGGTTTTCATATGATTTATAGCAAATTAGACTTGGACTCTGTCACGATTTGTAACGTTTCTGTGAAAAATGATATTGATAAAATATCATGTACATTATCTGCGTAGAAAATTGTGCTGATTTCAAATGGAAAAGAAAGTGAAAGCGAGAGGCGTGTTCAGTATGTAAATATTGATGTAACGACAGAGAATAATCAGTCTGCATTAACTATTTCACACAAACACAAAACAGAGGTGACAGTTGCACGAAAGGACCACTGAACATCACTGCTGACACCATGTAGTGTTCGTAAAAGGGTAGTCATTCCTTGCTTTGTGTAGCAGGGTTGATCACAGTACTGTAACTGGCAATACTTCGAATTCCGTTTCATTCTTTTCCCTCATTACAGTAACATTGACTTCAAGAAGTTTAGTATTCCATGAAATTGAAATAATAAATTATAAAAATACATAAAATGTCTCTGTGATTACCACATGTTCCTAGTTCTCGGCCGACATCGCCATGGAGGGATACCTGGATGGTTTTCACGATGATTTCACCACCATCTGTCCGGGCGTGCACATCAACGGTGAAGACGTTGGCATGAAACTTCTGCAAGGAACGGTCATCCACGACATAGACAATCCCCTTCCTTGGAGTTACTGCTAAAGGAACGGAGGAGTTGATGGCGTTGTTGATGCTGTAGTGGTTGATGCTGGCGTTCCTCAACTCCGAAAGAGCCGACAAAGTTCCGAGCTGTAACCAATAAAGAACTATTACAATCCACTGGTGGGAAACTGGTGGGGTGCGACGTAGGCATAGATTCGTGTGACCATAATAATCCCTTTAGAATTACATGGCAAAGTAAGTCTATGCTGCTGGTAAGAGAAAGGGGTTCCGTCTCGTTGAAGTTTGGTCTTGCTGTTGCCCAGACTCCCGATATTTGTACAGGTCATCGTGACATAACTGAAGTCGTGATGAGTGCGGGAAATCACTTTGCATTATAAATTCACAGTCGGGTCATATAAGATAGTAGGCGTCTCACGCCAGAAGTGGGGAGATGGAAGGTATTATTCCTTGTTTGAAGGTGGCAATACTTTGTGGTGACAACACCATTTGGAGCGACAATTGAAAATGTAATAAAACACTGTAATGAAATAACCAATGGACGTTTGTCTCAATACATGAACAAGCTTGGCTTGAGTTTCACTGGTCCAGTTTTATCACAGATGGCGTTTAAGATAAACCAGTAGTAATATGAGACTGGGACCTTTAATCGGAGGAGGAAATAATGAAAAGTACACTTACCCTGTAATATTTGGCTGCGTTCCTATTCAGTCTCATCTTAACATAAGGCACGTGTCTTTTGTAGTTCAGTCTGACGATAGCCTGTTAACAAGTGAGCTCAGAATTCATTATGACGGATAATTTTCAAATATATGTTGTCAAGTCATTATGACAGGAATCAGATATATTTACAATCAGTGCATTGGCCTTTATGATATGAACATCACTGAACTGACTTTCCACAACTACGAGAGGAGGCTGACGGCTGTGGGTACACCGTGCAACTTTCACATCCTCTCTCTCTTGAGAGAGTGCCGAGGAATGAACTGAGCTTCAGAACAGTTTCAGCAAGCAAGGTTTCAAGAATTCTCATCTCTAGTGATACTTTAATGCTCGTTCATGGACGACGATGTCTGTTAAATGCCAAACCGTTACCACTATCACTCAGGGGTTGGCACGTAGACTTTTCCTTCACTGTGGAAGTCAAAGCAGTGGAATATCTAAAGCGTCTTGTTCTGTAGAACACAAAGCTTGTTCCTTCAGGTTCTAACGTTTGGCTTTCCGTCAGTTCGTCAGGAATCGGGAAGATCCGGGTTAGAATTGATCTTCAATAACCAGGATCGGTCAGTGAGGCTCGCTTACTTGGTTGGCACATGTCACCGTATCCCATCGCGTAGATCGATGTTCATGCTGTTGATCACTTAATTGTGTGGTCCAGATTCGGTTATTTACAGGCCGTCACCATATAGCTTGAATACTACTGAGTGCGGCGTTCAGTAAGAAACCACCCTTCTGATGCACTTTCTCCCAAAAGGTAAAACCATTATTGGCCATTAGCATGCTAAATCTCAGGAAAATGCACGCCAGGCGGGTTATCTCACCAGTACCATGCACATGTGTACAACCTGTGAAGTTTCCATGCATGTTTGTAGCGTTGAACACTCTGACCAGCTTCCATATTTATCAGATTTGACACCATGAGATTTCGCAGAATTTAAGAAACAATAGCTCTGCAAGCATTATACAGCGGATGGTGACGTCATTCCGCAGTTTATGACTTTTTACGGCAGCAGAGGGAATGCTTCTATACCTGTCCGATCCCATCGCTCTAACATCATTCTAATAGTGTGGGAATTTCGGAGTAAAGCATTAGATTACGCTCAGAGGGTATCAGTCGCATTATGCACATTTTCAATTCCATTTTTGTAGCGCTGAATGTCGTAACCATCTCAACAATATACGAATCATTATGATTCGTTGTAGATTCTACTTTGGGATTGACCAACTGTATTTGCACGAATGATGTTTTTGAGGACAGCAAGAGTTAGTGAAAAATGAAATGCCCATGGTTACATAGTCACATCTATTTCTTTCTTTCCAATGCAAGGTACACAAGTCTTATCAAACATTCATCAACAAACATTAAATAGAATGCATGAACTGGTGAAAGTGGTGGAGACACAAGTGTCGTCATTATCAAGTTTTATGGTTACTCCCACCACCTTACCGTATCACTACTGTTTGCAGTGGAACTCAGCTGTGGTTGGAAGCCTCTGTCTCGCACGTGGATATCTACAGAGTAGGGTGACTCCACGTCCTTGGTTATATTTGGTACCACGTCTAAAACACAAACACAACTTAGTTGAGTATACTCGTTGTGCTGATTACATGAAAAACGTAACTGCGCTTCATATAGAGCGGTGAGAATGTATTGTTATTGAAATAACAGCCTAATGTTTGGTCGTTCGCCTGATCAATATTTTATCATAAAAAAATCATTGACAAAACTCAAGGCAGAGAGACACGCCTTGCAAGCGTGCATGGTGTTACAACTCACAGGGTTATGTCAATATCAAGTGCGATCATTTGCACTGATTCAGACAGACCTTTGGCGGTGCACTGAAGACACCAGATGATTGAAAACAGCCTGGTGGATGTTCCAAATGTCAACCAAAGTTCGGTCCATGTCAGCTAATATTACCGTCTGGTTCTGGTCCTGTTGTTTCAGGACATGTTCCTTAGGGGAGAGGTCTGAAGAACCAGCCGGAATACAGTACATCAATGTTATTCTGCCTTAAAACGACAGTTAGAACACATGCAACATGTGGGAGGGCATTATCCTGCTGCAACGTCCCTAAATTTGCCCAGAGGATGGAACATGATCTGGAACGATGACGTCCTGGGTACGTTTGTGTTGTGACCTGACGACCGCCCTTGGCAAGTCATGGGTGTTGCACAGATTTAGATAACGTCTCCAAAGAGATCACATTGCTTTTCGATGAATATCAAAATGTCTGGCAAGTTTGTTTTTGCGCCATTACCGTTTGCAGAATACTGAAAAGGTTGGTTTTCGGTGCCAGTGCGTTGAGGTCATGGCACTGTGTTAGCAATATCAAACGTTTTTCGTTTGGTATCACAGAGGAATGCTACTTCGGGCCACAGACGAATGTTACTTGCAATCAGAAAGGAATGTTACGTGCTATCAGAAAGGAATGTTACTTGCTTTAAGAAAGGAGTCACTTAGTACCACATAGGAAAGTTACAAAGAAAGAAAGATAAACATTACTAATTAGTAGAAATCTTCCTGAAGGCGTATCGTGTACAGCCAGCTTGACGGTGCCCACGAGTCTCTGCGTGTCGTTCACAACTGTGACGTCATACTGTTCTGGCTGTCCTTTGTCACCCTCTTGCAGCATCTCAGAGATGCTCTGAAAACCGACATCCTTAAAGTCACATGATCGTCATGCACGCATTTCTGTTTATCATTGATAAATAACAACTTATTTTTAGTATGGTTATCTACCTTCAGATGCTTGGGATCTATAGCCCGTGTTTTATATTGTAGGGTCTTTTTAATTACACTGTTTTAGTTTTACATTCATATCTGTGATACTCTGGTATTTTTACTGTTCATCGTCGATAGGTTTAACTTTTCACAATGTTTTCATTTTTGTATTATATAAATTGTTTTCGTCACGATATGGCTGAGATATTGCCGATGTGACGTTAAATATTAACTCACTCACTACAACTTCTTTTGGAAACTCACAGTCCATTATGAAGAAGCCCTTTATTGAAACGTGTACAAGAAACTCTTTTTGGGGAAACTTGTACGAGTTTAGGGTACTTAACGCCATTCTGAACTCTGTCAGTATAAATATGTTATTTTCATAAAACATCGTCTCACATGCAATGCAGAGACATAAAGAACCGAAGAATGAAACAAACAGAGATAATATATTTACCATTAATATAAATGATTTTGAAAAAAGAATCATAACTTTTTCCGTTATGGATCCAGGGTGCATGGGGGATATTTACGTGGTTAAGTATTCCCATACCGTGAAATCCACAGCCAGTAGAAACTACTCCTTTGCTACTCAGCATGAAAACCATCCATTTGATGAAAAATGGACCCGAAACATGAATAATCGACAATGAACACTGTATCAAATACACTCATAGAAACGAATAAGGGAACACATGAAAGTACAAGTGTCCCTTTATTTAGTTTCAGAATTTCACCCACAGTGCAAAACATACCTTGTGAAGAAACCTAGAAAAGAATATAGGAACACTTGTACTTTCATGTGTTCCCTTATTTTTTTCCATGCGTATATACTAGAATTGACACACAGACTTTTTTCAAATTGGAAAATCATTGCCAAGGCTAATACACGTATGTTCCGTTTTGTTTATAATATTTTAAGGCATCTTTATTTCCATAGTTCCCTGTGTTTGTATAGAAGGGGGCACGCAATGCACGGGTCGGTGAGTAAAGCAAGGACACATACAAGAAATGAATAAAGTAAATAGCTGAATTAAATAAGTACACTTCATCTGTCGGATGACAGATTGAATCTGACGGCTATAGCGAGGTGTGTTGGGTCTCATAGGCATTGGACATACTTGGTTTTAATGAGATAAAGTTGTCATTTATAGGTTCGTTGCATTGCGGTTGGATATCTCAAGGAAATTACATTTGGTTGATTTGTTGGATGAATTGGTACATCCCCTGCAACCCAATATCCCTTTTTGCGTTTTTTGTACGCAGAGAACAACGAAGAATCACTTCATTTACGTGCATATTAATGGACTGTAAACAATTCGGCGTACATCTCTCCATCGTGACGTCACATTTCGAGCTGTTCAACCAGACAGTATCATTAGCTGTGTACAGTGAAGTAGGTGCAGTACTGTGGAACCCCGCTAATCCGGACTGTACAATCCCAAATGATTCCTCAATATCAACCAATCCTGTTCCTTTCGATTGCGATTCTATATCGCCGTAATGTCCGACAGGCATGATGTCCGGATAAACGAGGTTTCACTGTCTAAAACATCTATTGCTTGAAACATTATTGTCTGAGGTCAGTCACTAGTATGATTGGGGTAATGACATACACTGATTAAGGTAATAACCATGCCTTCAGTGTTACATGTGATAAACAACCATGTAGTGAAGCATTATCGACGTGGACTATTTATCATTACAGCAAATCAGCCTTAAACTAGGCTTTCATCTTGCTTGTTTCCTCAGTGTATGCCACTCATAATTCCCTTTCCTTATGGCGATGCAGTTGAGAAGCAGTAAAGTAGCCAATGTGCTTCTGTAGTTCAAGTAGAATTACAGCAACACACAGGCCTTATACGGGAGCCCTGCCGTTTGCTGCTGGTCTTTTCTGTAGTGTTTGTGTAAGCCATAATTGTAAACTGGTTTCCAGCTACATGACATGGTACTACTTCCGGTTTGATCAACCATTGTTTTAATTTATAGATTGACTCATGGATATCATGTTTGTTTAATCGAGTCAGGTTTTGGCAACACAGATTGAATGGTCATTGTATCTAACCTATCAGTTCGCCATACCCAGTTTCGGTTATTTTCGGAATTTACTCCAGTATACAATGTACCAAAACTATGCCCAGGTGGTTCGTGCTGCTCAGCTGCTAAGTGCAAGCTTGATGTGGGAGGAAATCCGATAGTGAACCAGGTCCTGCACTAACTAAAAATGTACAAGAGTCAAATGACGTTCCTTGAAATCTTGGTAAAACGGAAAGCATACTCGATTGTTCCCCGAGTCGTGAGATGTAAACACCAAAGGCTGAAACCTCTCGAATATTGCTCGACATGGAAGGAATGTTGATTAATGGAAAGTCATTTCTCATCATATTCAGCCATGTGAGTTTCTGTCGCCCTGAATCTTTATGCGTGGATCTGATTATGAACTCTATGAAGCGGTCCCATTGGTCCCTTTCATTTTAAGATGAAATATGCATACATGAGTATACTAAGATATATGCGAAAACAGCAAAAACTTATGTTTCCAATTACTGATGTATTCTTACGGTCGTTTATTATGTTGGTATCAATTCGGGGTTCCAACATCAGCTTCTGCAGTATACATTCATTTCGAAATCATAACCATGATCCAGCAATAGGTAACATAGGGTATTGTAAGTGAATGCAAGTATAATTCAGTTCTAGATATATAATATCATCCTTGTCTGCTATTCCTTTCTCAGTGGCCTATTTCATAAAGCATGACTGTAATGGACCATCAATGTTTGATGCTTAAAGTAATGTTCTCTACGGACTGTGCTTGCAGAACTGTAAACTTTCGTTTCTAAATTGTATTTGCTACAGGTTCGGCCAAAATTTGATTAATACATATTTTATTCACAAGAAAGAGGACTGAACACAAGTTTTCACAACTTAGGTAGCCTTCTACCAATGGACACTCACATGGTTAGCCTATAATACTACTTTTGTACACCAGACAGAGGACATACGAAGAGTATACAGCGGTGTGTAGCAGAAGGCAGATTTTAGCATTATTTTGATCGCTTAGTTTCATTTATATATTTATCTCTCTTCAGTTACATCTCTTTTAATTTGTTACTTTACTTATAGATAGAGTGCAGTTGAGATGGGCGATCCCATTTAACAATAATGACATATCATAGACTAACTTCATTTGACAATTTTAATCAGTAAGATAGAGTAGACATCCTATTAAGTAGTAATAAACGAGACATATAGGCTTTTAATCATACCAGTTCTAGTTCAGGCATAATGTTACTGAGTGCAGGTGTAGCGTAGGTTTGTAAACAATAGATTATATATCCTTGATCTACAGGAACAATAATTGGAGGCATATTTAGTTTGTATGTTGGGTTTGCTTTTAGAACCGCTTAGAGTGCTGGGTTTCCTTACTGACAGGGGAAAATCATTACACATCTTTCCAGTAGAGGAGAAAACTGACTGATTAAATAATAGTGTTCGACTGAATGGTGTTGATACGTGTCTTTGGTAAACGTTCACACGCCTGAGAAGGGGTTACATGGTTATTAATACAGTGAAACAAGCGGAGCCCACGATGCTTTCTTTTTCTGCAAGTGTATTCCAACCCGTTTCAAAATAGGGAACTTCTAGGGAAGCACCATTCTCTTCCCACAGAGATTACTCCTGCCATATCTTCCTACGTAACCTCTGTTCTAATACGACCCTTTCATGGTGTGAGCGTTCAAGACTCGTGATTGGAGGCAATCAGCGACGTTGTTTCAAAAGTGATTATTCGTAAGGCCTCGGTTATTTCCATATGCTTCGAGAAAACTCAACTTCTTCCCCTACGCGACGCGCAAACGTTAATTCTAGACAGAACTCAGTCATGTTATGGCGGATCAGTGGCGTCTCCATCGCCCTCGTTGACA
>VKKT01002301.1:147718-162345 GCA_008038995.1 Haliotis laevigata | reverse complement strand
CCCCTTTCTTTTTTTGCCCTGAAAAATTATTAAAAGACCATTGAAACCCGGGTTAAAAATGAAATGTGCACCCCTCCTTTTCTCAATAGTGTGCGCGCGAACGCGCGCACGCACACATGTACGCGCACACACACAAACACTTTCTTAAATAGCTATATCCGCCCCTACTCCATTGCAAGAACTTCGTGGCGAAAAAGAACAGCACTTTCAAACTTTCAGATGTGTAACTGTTGGTAGAGCATGCTCTTGAAAGGATTGACAGTGAAACAGGAACAAATGCCGAAAACCATGCCATCAAGATTGAAAATGAATACTGTGAAGTTGATGGGGTAGCTCGGAGTGCTGTCCAACCAGTGATTGACAATCTTGATGACAGTAGCTCAAAAGAGTTATGAGACGACCCCCCACTTAAGCATGTACATTTCATTCACGTTTTGATTGACAGACGCAATTGACGTGTTATAGCCTGTTTCATACTATTTACTGCATCAGGTATTTTGCTTCAATGTAACACATAAATTTATTTATTGGATAAAGTCATAATTTTATGTGACACAGTTTTAGAGTCCAGTTCAGAAAGTGATTGAATAATTGTTTAAGTTCATATTTCATGAAATCAACTACGAGGATGATAATGTTATTAATTTATTAAAGATGATCATCCATGTAATATTTTGATTAGTACTTTTTACTGCTATGTACGTCAGCGACGTAGGCCTTAACGTAGTCATGGTAACAGCAGTGAAAGCAGTTTACGAATGCTGATTATTGTGAAGTTTTTTTAAACCAGTCTGGGTTGTTTTGTTTCTTTTGTTGCTTTTTTCTGTCATGAGCATAGCGTTTCATCAAAATCTATTGACACCATAAGTTTGTAAGACAACAAACTTAGACGCTAAGATAATTTGTCCAAAACATAAAACAGAATACACGTCTGTTGACACATGTTTATTTATGATTTCTGAGTATCTTAAGACCATTGTGCGTTTAAGGGCACAACACACGTCTGAAGTTTAATGGTTAAAAGATTAACAATATTGCCTAAAACAATCACACAAGGCAATTTGTATTATTAAATCGATTTCTTCATCAATGTGTATGTCTGGAATATTTCGTTTTGCTATAAGCCATGACATACGTTTGACGAGCATGGATTTATTGATCGTTATCATTGTTATTTCAGGCATGTCTCAATGGCGGTTTCCTGAAGCCAGATGGTAGATGCGCGTGTGTTGATGGTCACGTGGGTACACGGTGTGAGCGACCAATGACAGGTGGGTATTTAGTTGGTATTGAGTGTAAGAATTTGTGTATCGCCCCAACTCTAGTGTGGATGCTATGGCAACAACGCACATATTTATTCGAGCAGATGCATTCGTAAAATTATGTTACATATAGTTCAGATCATACTTATACCGATGGTTAATGCTAATTCCTGTCTTGTGATATGTACATGCATTAAATCAGGCTTCAAAAGACCTCAGCTGACACTAAAACCTCCTTTCCTCGGTACCTTACCCGAGCAAGTCCACTTGTAGTGTGTAACCAATATTCAGGCACCTTGTTAGGTATAATTCATCGTGACAATATCCAAAATAGATCCCGGTAAGGTAACATATATCCCACAAATGTCACAGCAAGCTGCTATGAGAACCTTTGTCTTAGCGATACCTCACCGAGTAGCAATTCTGTGTTCGTTCCAATTGTTCCTTTTACCAAAAACCTAGTATTATAGTATTATACTACTTTCAGGGACAAATATTGTTTTAGTGGTAGTTTGCACTGGCATAACCATAATCTGTATCTCTAGGGCTTGCTTTTCGGTGACTTTACGGATCTATTCCCGTGATGCTATAAAGTTATGCCCTTGATTTCCATTAATATTTCACTGATCCAATCAAACGCTGGGATAAGGTAAAGAGAAGTGTAATGCATAATACACATAAGAAACTGGCATGCACAATTTCAGTTTAAGTAGATATCGCTTATAAAGATTACTAACATATTGGTCAGTGATCACTTAGAATGATAGAAAACATCTATAATAAGTATCTCAATTCGTTAAAATATCATTCTCACCAGAGTGTCTGAAATTCTTTGACATGCTTGCTGAATGTACCTCTCGTCTGCTTCTGTTTATGGAATCTGAAAGTACGCGTATTAATACCTCGACTTGGGTTAACCCTAAGCTGGGCCCCGTCTCCTCCATTGGCATAGCCAAGCTTTAGCGCAAATTGACGCGCGCAAAGGGAGCCGGGAACCAGGTTCACTGCTGGTGAATACTTGCATGAAATGTACATCGCTTCAGAACTCACTTCAGTCGGGCTGATATAAACAAACTGGAGCGACGTGGTAGCAAAGTACTGAGGTTAAAGTTTGGACTTGTGGCGCCAAGAGCCCTGAGTTCGATTCTCTAGAATAGGTACTATTCTGTTACCTCGTCACTATTTGGCGTCACTGATGCTGTTTCCAAGCAAGATATGGACCTTGGAATTAACGAATGGTCATGACTTGCTGCTTTATCATGGTTGGTGTTTTTGAAACACTCGGGGGTTATTTTCACATTTGGTGGCATTAGAGACTGAGTTAAGCGAAAATCCAAAATGTGAAGCTCTTTGTTTTCTGTATTGCTATATCATTTTACATATCACCGGTCGCTAAAAGACAACGTTCTAGAAATGAAATGGCCACTTTTTAAACAAGAAGGAAATATTCCCTTCACGACCTGCAAAGGGAACCTAAAATGATTTTAAAGCAGACTGACGATACCCTAACAATCTACATTTTCCACAGTTTTTAAACAAAGGCATATTGGCAAACTTTTTTTATAATCGGTATTATATTGTCCAGATATAAATTCTGATGGTTTTACGCCGCATTCAGCAATATTGCAGCAATATCACGGCGGGGGACACCAGAAATGGGCTTCACACCTTATCTGGGGAATCGAACCAGGGACTTCAGCGTGACGAGAAGACGCTCTAACCATTAAGTTAACCATTAGGCTACCTCACCCCTGTGTCGAACAGGACGATCCTTCGGGTAGGATGTTATCGAAAGATAGGAATGATAACAAATACATGTCGCGCTGACACCGTTGTGTAAAGGTGACCATATATACAATGTATGACAATTCTCTTCCAACAGATTGTTCTGAGGGTTTCAACTCCGTCCACGGCTACACCAACGGTGTGTACAATATTAAACCAATGGCCTCCACAACGTCATTTCCGGTCCACTGCACCATGAAATTCGGCGGGAGAACAAGAATTGCATATCGGTCTCTGTCTTCAGTGGATTTCTACCAAAACTGGGACGGCTACAAAAACGGTTTTGGTGATGTGACAGGTGACCATTGGCTTGGACTTGAGAAGATTCATCTCATATCAAAACCTGGTTCATATGAATTGAAAGTGGAGGCTGTACTGAAGAATAAAAGTCGCCATCAGCAATATTATGAAGATACGCGAGTGGCCGATGAAACGAACGGCTACAGGATTACATTTTCGGCCGTGAGGACGCCGTACAACAAACCTCTTGGTGATTGTCTGAGCCCTCTGAATGGGTCCTCTTTCAGTACATTTGACCGCGACAACGACAACCAGTCATCCGGAAGCTGCGCAGTCGATTATCAGAGTGGATGGTGGTTTAACGCATGCGCAGACTGCAATCCTACAGGCCGTCTGCTGATGACTGTTGATGGTTTACGGACAAACGTCCAGCATGAGGTTTACTGGACAAATAATTTAGGTAATGCTGTTCCTTCCGTGTTGAAATTGTGGCTTGTAAAGATGTAATATGTACATTCCAGAAATTGGCTCCGGAAACACTTTTGGACGATGCAGATGTGCATAATACTAATAGGAGAGTACCCAGCTCATTCCCCACATCCAAAACTGCTAGATTTCATAGCACAGAAGCATCAAGTGTATCACTTAACGCTGCACAAAAGTCTACGTTTAAACTAGTTTGTAAACGTCTTTAAAGATAAGGTTTTAAGACATTTACAAATTTGTAAACATGTGAATTACAAAGATTTACAATTGTAAATATTCACAAAGGGAGATACCTATTGTGTAGTGGAAAATATTTTTTGTGTATGGACTAAATGCAGTTTGTACGTCCTGCTATAGTGGCATTAGTGTTTCATACAGATCCTGAAACAAATATACCCAATACACCGAATGTGGCAAGTCTATCACAGTTTCCGGAAATGAAGAGAGTCTTTGTGTTCTTTTAACATATTTATTGTATGTGATGTAGGAGCCATTTTTTCGGTAATATATGTTCAGAGACTAGATGCTGCGTGTTACATTACTTAAATGTGCCCGAGCTATAATTATTACTGTGCTCCTTGTACAGTGGATAAGCAGACAGGTTGAAATTGTTCCTGCTGATCTGTAGGCTGGTTCGACATGTCGCCAAGTGATTATCGCTATAATGCACCGAAGAGATTCGTCAACGGGCTGGATTGCCCGTGTAGATGGTGAAGGTTGTGTTGTGCTGAATTTGGTTGATGATGTGTGAATAAAGAACTTAGCACAATGGGGGTTTCTCACCATCAGCATTGATTTTCATGGCATAACACGACAATTTGCTTTGATAACAGCGACACGTCCTTTTCAATATTCAAAAGATTTTTCATCTGAAGGCAGAGTCCACTAAACGATCCGACTGTATTCTAAGCACGTGTGTATGAATTACGATCAAACATTGACGTTACCAGATGTTTGCGAAAAGGTGAGCGTACTCTTCCCCATAGGCGGCAATCGTCGCCTACTGTTTGCAAAATCAAAGTAGATGATACTTTCATCTCTATGTTATAAAACTTTCATCTACAAAGAAGATACTTAAGGATTTATTTGATGTTTGTTTTTATTATAATGCTGATGTTTTGACAATTTGATATAATGTCTTTAAGTTGCGTAAATACTGAAAATAAACGACCAACATCCGAATAAACATTTAAACTAGGTCATACCTATTTGTATAAACTATATACAACATGTGTGCGATTACAACGCTGCCTCACAAAACTGCCACCGCGTCACCGTGACAATGCCACTGTCTGAATAACGCTTATTAAAACATATGATTTGATATAAGTATCATATACGTATATAAAAAGTCTCAGATCCCGCAGTGAATCTCCCTTGACCCAAAATCACTACACGGACTTTTCGAAAGCGCCTTCTCTTTCGTCAACCCATAACTCTGGCATTCGCTTCCCCAAAACCTCAGAAATACAACCACTAAAGACACCTTTAAATCACAGCTTAAGACTCACCTATTTCTATCTGTGTATTAGTAGATAATCATTCTCTGTTCTCTGTTTTATGTATATATGTTCAGTTTTATCACTGTATTAGCGCCACTGAGCATCTGTAAGGAGGATATTAGGCGCTTTACAAATGTTTTAGTATTATTATGAAAAGTTGGGTTTTTTAAGTATTCACGTAGGTTCATCTGTGTTCTCTTAATATGTAAGATGTAGTTAATGAGCTGTAGTTAAATATGAAAAATAGTCAGAAACCACAATGTTTACAATTTTAACAGACAGCTGTGGCTAAATAATCGAATCTGGACAGACAATCCAGTGATCAACAGCATGAGCATTGATCTACGCATTGGGAATACAATGACATGTGTCAACCAAGTCAGCGAGCCTGACCACCCGATCCCGTTAGTCGCCTCTCGTAATAAACATGGGTTGCTAAAGTCCAATTCTAACGCTAATCTTCGCGGGTCTCGATTGGGGTTACATTTTATTGGAACGAAGTTGCTTGTTTGTATTAAGACTATATATTTTCAGAGTGAGCATTGTTCTGGAACACTGTTACTTCTATAAATGTGACTTAATATCACAGTGTAACGTCATCAGAGTGATACTACGTTTGTTTGTGTGGTTGTTAGTTTAACGTCACATGCACCAATAGCCAAGCTGTATGACGACGGTATGTTAATACTCGAGTCTGGACCAGACAATCCAGTGTTTGTCATTATGAGCGAGTCTGACCACCCGGTACCGTTAGTCGCCTCTTACGACAAGCAAGGGACGCTACTGACCAATGCTACCTCTGATCTTCACGGATGTGATTCCAAACGGTAGATTTAAAAAAGGGTGTATTTTTGACAGAATAGATTGTGTTGCTTTTTTGTGTGACTGATTTTGTTACTGAGACAGTGCACAATTTATGAATAAATTCTTTATATTTGTATATTTTCTGTATGTATATATTTGCTTGTATTTGCCACAAATTTCACTTTCATCCTTAACAGTTACTAATATTTCAAAATACCTGATCAATGTCAATCAACCAAATTCGTAAGACATTTTAATGTTTGGGCCAATCCAGTATTGATAATGATGTTTCGACTATAAAAAGAGGTCAACACACTTGACCTCACTATAAATATTGAAACCTTCTCCTTAACTGATCATTGACGGAATTCTCAATTCAATTTTAAGGTAAGTTCTTTGTACAACTCTTTTATGTCAGATAAAGTCATGACTCTATTATGTCAGATAAAGAAATGTATTATTAATGAACAGAAAGTAGCCATGTCATGTATTTGTATAACATTGTCATGCATAATATCTTAGTCGTTATTGAATATGTAAGTGATTTAGATGTGTTGTCATGGATTAGTTGTGCCTATATTGCACTCATGTATGGACACATTAGATGTAGTTTACATTAATATTCTGTTAGTGAACTAATATGAATAATCGGTTCAATGGCAAAATATGATTTACACGATGAAAGCTGAGGTGTAATTGAGACATGTGTTAAAAATGATTTGTATGAATGGTTCCCGAATGATTATTATATGATGTGAGGTCAAAGAAGAAATATTATAACTGTTATACATGCAAGCTCTACCGTTTGAGATGCTAATTCCCCATCAAAATGTGTATATTGAATTATTGTTTGAATATATTTTATGTATATGTATTTATGGATAACGCACTTGACCTCACAATAAATGTTGAAACATCTCCTTGAGTGATCATTGACTTACGAAATTCTCCTTTATATTTTAAGGATTACACATTGTTATCCCATCACAAGCCTGGTCACATTATCGTTCCCTCGCCAGAACTTGAGTAAATATACGACCGACTCCGTGGTGTAGTGGTTAGAGCGTCCACCCGGAGAGCGGAAGGTCGCGGGTTCGATCCCCTGCCGCGTCACGCCAAAAGACGTTAAAAAATTATACTTGTTGGTCCCTGCCTGGCGCTCGGCTCGGAATAAATATAATGTGTCTGAGTGGGGTATTCATGTTTAACTGCGGCATGGTATCTGAGTGAGCTAACTCAATAAACCAGCTTTAGTCTGGGCTAGTACAAGCAGCCACACATATGCATGCATGTACGTCGTCATATGAGTGAAATATTCTTAAGTGCGCCGTTAAACCCCATTCACCTCAACACCTCAGTAAATATACTGGGACTGGTATAGCAACTACAACCACAAACGTGCATGTTTTAACCTCTAAGACCGGATCTCAATGAGGCTGGTCATCTGTTCTGCTCTCTACTACTTTTTCCATTTATCCGAATCTAATGCATATAATAAAACTCACACTGCGATAAAATACACAACGTCAACGGCAAAGAATAACAAAGCAAGGCAAAATATAAGGAAAGGGTCCTGCCCTACCGGCGGTACCCGCTACTTATACAATGTGCATGGAATAATGTAGCGTAGCCCCGACCTCAATCCTATCGAACACATCTCGGACAAACTGGGTCAACGTAGTGGTCAGCAAGTCAATAAACCACAGACGTTGCAAGATCTTCAACGTGTCCTGGCTGCCTCGGCGTGTGTTTTTACGTTCTAAGATCCACGAGGAGACGTTGTGTGGCTGTGAGAGGCGGTAGAAGAGGTCACAACCCTTACTGAAGACCTCAATAGAATTGTTCTCCACGCTATGAACTTCATTTTGGAAGGTACCTTGACATCGTTTCGGCCAGACTGTTTTGGTTTTCCTTTGATGTCATGATGTTCAGTGCACAGCATACAAGTAAACGTATTGTCTAAAACCTACTATTAAAAACCTAGTCCAAAATATCCCGAGTGTAAAGTTTTCAGTTTTTCTCAGTATATTTCAATGTGACACTTGAGATATAGATATACCTCTAAGAGAGTCAGTCATGCTTCAAATTTACGCCGAAAAGTGTATTTAAGGGGTCGGTATATTCCAGAATCGCGTTACAGGTGCACATGATAATAACACTGCAACTTTTGACAAACATTTAGGTCAAGTGTATTCAGTTTCAAAAGTTCAATCTGTGTATAAACACTAAGGTCAATGACTGTTTTAATGACCCAAGGAAAATAAAATACAATACTGACAGGGGACAAAGCATTGGCCTCATGTAAAGCTTATAATTGTACAGTGTCAAGTCTAATATCAGTCACTTTGTTCATTTAACACAATGTTCCGTCAGCTGTATGGATTCACTGTTCGAAAATCATAATCTCGTGATACCCAGAGTGACTGTGCTTGGGTCGAAGAGTTCCGTCAGATGCACATATTACTCTAACCATTATGCGCGTTATAAAGGCCAGCCAGATGTACATGTGTTGAGACTAATAAGGGCCTATTCATTAGACCTATTCACAAGCCACGGGTAATACTATCTGTACGATCCTGATTTGTCCCTATACCCCCATGTGACCACGAGTACAGGGAGACAAACCTGGGAACACAATCGGGGCCAACCCGGATTCGAGCCCACGACGATGTCTGTCTGGGATGCCAAAGGGAGGCAACTCTAGAGGTAATCGTGCCCCCCCTCGATACGAGTGAGTGAGTTTTACGCCGCACTTAGCAGCATTCCAGCTATATGGCAGCGATCTGTAAATAATCGAGTCTGGACCAGACAAGCCAGTGATCAACAGCATGATCATCGATCTGCGCAATTGGGAACCGATGACATGTGTCAACCAAGTCAGCGAGCCTGACCACCCGATCCCGTTAGTTACCTTTTACAAGCATGGGTTACTGAAGATCAATATTCTAACCCGGACCTTCACGGGTACCCTCGATACGAAATAAAAACACGTGCTCATAAGTTGTCACCAGAGAGACGCTGTCATAGCGCTGTGAATTACTCCAGTGAGAATCGTTATCGGCCACTAAAAGTTGGATGTAACAATGACGGAGTTGTTACTAAGGATAAGACCTTCTATATTATGCTTATACAACGTTTCCGGGTTACATATTGTTGGGTGGGGCTGGGGGCGTGGTGGGGTTGTGATTGTGATGATCTTCAAGCTGCAGAATGTACAATGTGAATGACACACACACACACACACCTAAAACTACGTACAAAGTCAGTGATGACAAAATTGATGACCACTCCCACTGATTTCACAAATACGTCTAGGCTGAGTAATTCTTTTTAAAAGCTATATGTTGGACGATGTTACAAAACTGACGCGTCAGTGACACAAATGATGTCCAATGCCGTTACCCTGTTTGACTTGCGATGTTTCCGAATGTCAGGCCAACGACTGACTTGCTTGTGCATGTGTTTGTGAAGGATGCCTCTGGTGTGGCAGGATACTCACCTTTCTGTGAACACCAGGTAACACCGGGTGTCATTACCATTTGAGCACATGATCATGATTTTTAGCTTTTTACGTGTTAGTTTGGAAATCACCCCCAGTCGTGGGAATTTTACGTATTTCCTTAGAGAGGCTGTAGTTGTACTCAAGACAACCAAAAACTTCCTTACTGATGCGAAGGAAGTGCAACTGTCATGAACAAGATGTTACGCGTCGTTCTTCCATATTGAAACAATGTTAACCCAGACAAAATGCTCGCAGCAGAATTCAGTGTGAATAATATATCCAATTTATCCTTCTATATAAGCATAAGATGGTTCTACCCAAAGCAAAATTGATTGTACAGTTCCGACTTTATCATGAGCATGCCTTTATGAATCACTACCAAAATTGTGAAGATCCCCAGGTCTTCAAGAAAAGGCGACCGCATCCTGCCCCACCGGTGATAAACTTATAAAAGGCTGGTCAATTTCTCACCTGAGCCTATGTTTCAAGTCAAAACAGAGAACTGCATTGATGCATTATATTTTGTAGTTGATGCATTATATTTTGAAATTTCCTCCATATCTCAACAACGCCCTTGACGCTCTTCTGAGCGAGATTCTGAGCGAGATTGTTCGTCAAAAGTTGTGAAATAAAAGCACCAAAGTCTGTAGCTGTTGGAATATGCTTGCCATGAACGGAAACCTTGGCCAAATTTCCTTTTTTCGTTTTTGCCAACCAGAGCAGACATTTTGATTCATATGCTTAAAGAAACACAAGGAGGGGAGCGCACCTGGTGCCCATGAGGAACCTGTGGCCCGGAACCTATACAGGTCAGACAAGCAGGTGATTCGGGGGATCTCCTCTGTCGGGCACCTAAACAGGTCAGACAAGCAGGTGATTATGGGGGTCTCTTCTGTCGGGAACCTAAACAGTTCAGACAAGCATGTGATTCCGGGGGTCTCCTCTGTCGGGCACCTAAACAGGTCAGACAAGCAGGTGATTCCAGGGGTCTCCTCTGTCGGGAACCTAAACAGGTCAGACAAACATGTGATTATTGGGGTCTCCTCTGTCGGGCACCTAAACAGGTCAGACAAGCAGGTGATTCCGGGGGTCTCCTCTGTTGTGAACCTAAACAGGTCAGATAAGCAGGTGTTTCTGGGAGTCTCTTCTGTTGTGAACCTAAACAGTTCAGACAAGCATGTGATTCCGAGGGTCTCCTCTGTTGGGAACCTAAACAGGTCAGACAAGCAGGTGATTCCGAGGGTCTCCTCTGTTGTGAACCTAAACAGGTCAGACAAGCAGGTGATTCTGGGAGTGTCCTCTGTCGGGAACCTAAACAGGTCAGACAAGCATTTGATTCCGGGGGTCTCCTCTGTTGTGAACCTAAACAGGTCAGACAAGCAGGTGATTCCGGGGTTTTCCTCTATCGGGAACCTAAACAGGTCAGACAAGCATGTGATTATGGGGGTCTCCTCTGTTGGGAACCTAAACAGGTCAGACAAGCATGTGATTATGGGGGTCTCCTCTGTTGGGAACCTAAACAGGTCAGACAAGCAGGTGATTATGGGGGTCTCCTCTGTCGGGAACCTAAACAAGTCTGACAAGCATGTGATTCCGGGGGTCTCCTCTATCGGGAACGTAAACAGTTCAGACAAGCATGTGATTCTGGGGGACTCTTACACAACCGGGATATGTGCGTTAATATTGTTTTGGTCACACATTCCCGACATTCTACCGATATGGAGCACGGCAGTTCTGTCTTTCCAAAACTACAATCTACATGTTTGAACATTATTCAGGGACTGTGACACAGGGAACCCCAGCAGACAAAAAGCGTCAATTACCCCATATAACCGATATTTACTGCTACTGGACAATGTACTGTAACCACAAAAACCAGACATGGCAGTTAAGAAGAGCATCACTTGACGTTTTTCCAGTTACTGTATGTTGCTCCTGTACAAGCGATGACACTCGATGACGAAGCGAGGTTCATTGCACTCGATAGTTTGTGTAAAGGGGGTGAGGAGAACTAGACGCGTATCGATCTGTTCCTCAACAGCTACACTCTCGATCACACAATACTGTTTCAACAAAATGTCAAATGAGAAGTACTTCAAAGGTAGAACACTTACAGTACATGGGGTGATGTCAGTTCACAGGATAAGTAATTACTTCATAAAGAGCAACCAATTTGTTACACATCGTCGTTAGCGTGCTTCTATTGATCATGGTAGGCTATCCAGAACTGTGCTCAGTGCAGTACACTATTACAAATGAAACCAGCAAATTACTAGTACCCATACGGAGACAGGCAGAAGTGGGTTCTGTCATAACTTATTCGGTTTCTAAACGTAAGGCTTCCAAAGCAACGCTTATCGACTATAAAGTCAAAAATCGACAGGTAAGCTGGAAAACGTAATACATCGGGGGTACTAAGCCATTGTCTTGACAGATCGCTTGGCGTCTAGCTCTTAGAGACATTGTGAGCTGTCAACGTGATTTAAGCAACGACTTTCGACTGTTCTAAAACACCAAAAGCAGCGTCTGAATCAATTATTCCCGTGTTGACATGCAGATTGCCAAACCCAAGGGAATTTTACGACTTCACGGCAGTATTAACAGTAGGGCAGAACAAACGTGACCTTCATCTTTATGTCAGAAGTACACCACGTTCGATATTTGTAGTTAAGGCTGAATCGGGACTAATATTTCCGTCACCCATGGTGGTGAATAGTGTTTGCTGTATGATATATTATTAAAATATATAAATTTAGCACTCAAACCAGTCGTACTCTGGAGAGTAATACTTTCTGCTTGACTTCCGGTAAAATGCAATAAAACCGTGGTGAATGCATTCAAGATTTCCCAAGGTACTGAAGTGTGTCAATTGGTTTAATTGATCGGGAATGTATGCAAGACGTGGTCTGAATCGATTATTTTCACTTTTAGGTAAATCACGTACCAAATGAATGCACTGAACAGGGTTTACATATTTCCAGGGACGGCTGCCTTAGTCAAAGATGGGTTCACTGCATGAACCTAATTTTGGAATCAAACCAAGGCTCTGTCTGCTACAGTCGAACACACCAACCTCTGGGCTACCATGTGTGTCTGTGTCTGTGTGTGCGTGTGTGTGTGTGTTAGAGAGACACTTTATCACAATGTTATTTGGTATCAAAGTTGAAAAAGGTGATTCGTACGGTGTTTCTTCTTTACGTGGATGTCTAACACCATCTGTTACGAGAACATGTTCTCACTTTCTTCAGTACATCCAACGCATATCCATCGTATCAGTGCATTACAGACTATTTGAAATTCAGGCAGTTACCTAAAAGACTAATATAACACATTACATTACTTTAATGCAGGATACGATTTCTACATATCAAGAACAATCACAATACTCTATATTCATCCGTTACGTCAAGGGAGACTACTTCAATAAGATACAGAGTTTCTTATGTAAATACTTCATAATCAGTGGAGAGATATCTAAATTTATTCGTATCCATGGGGAGGCCGAGTTAGACCTGATCACCAGCAACCTTTGTTTCTGAAACTTATTCGACTGCCTGTCATCGTACTCCGGCAGTATATCCTTTGTTGTTCATAATTTCAATCACCGGTTTGACTGGTCCAAACTCGACTGTTTACAGGCTGCTATCGTGTAACAGTATTGCCTTGTAAAGTATTCAGAAACCCAGTACTCGTTAGTGGCAAAAACATACGTTTTAACCCTAACAAATGTAGAGGTGTTTTGTTTGTTTTTTAACGGCGCACTCAGCAGTATTCTAGCTATGTGGCGGCGGTCTGTGGATAATCGAGTCTGGAGAAAACTACCTAGTGCTCTCAGCATGAGTATCGATCTAAGCAGCTGGGATAGGATGACATGTGACAACCAAGTCAGCGAGCCTGACCACCTGATCCAGTTAGTCGCCTCTTACGACAAGCATGGGTTGTTGAAGATCAGTATTCTAACCCGGACCTCCACGGGTACCCTCGATACGAAATAAAATCACGTGCTCATAAGTCGTCACCTGAGAGACGCTGTCATAGCGCTGTGAATTACTCCAGTGAGAATCGTTATCTTACGACAAGCATGGGTTGTTGAAGATCTAACCCGAATCTTCTCAGGTATGATTAACATTAAGTGTGCTATAAATGATCTCCTGATCTTGTTCTCTCTTCTTGGGATATTTGTATTCCATCCAGGTTTCAGGAACGTTAAAAATAGGTTGAATTGATTGAAAAATTCAATTCTGATTTAGAAAACAATGAACTGGGCGTTAAGTACAGAGAATGACTCGCATGAGTCACTCACGACAACATTTGTAATGCTGGGGTCTGACTTTGGTGAGTATAAGTATAAGTTCCAGGACCTGTATATCCTTGTTTATCTGGATGCGAGACAAAGATGGTTGTGCTACATAGAATGTTGGGTCAAGAATCAGACTCCCTCGAGTCCAGGAGATTCCCGAGGCCAATTGGACGTCTCACGAAGTGAGCTGAATGTCGCCACCAGCCCCACGCACGAGAAAACGCGAGAATCGATGGATATATGCTGGAGGGTGTCTGGAGCCCTAACGCAAATATAACACCACTCTCCTAAAATGTCAAGCATACACGCAATAGCGACGGTACTGACACACCGGAGGACAGGGACGTGAAATAAGATCACTGAAAACGCAGCTGCTTCGTTCCTCTACTTTCTGCCGCAAGTATATATACTCATGACAAAAAATAGATGAGCAAAATGGTGTACGTATATCGTTTGATGAAACTCAGAGATATGTGCATAGTTACTGTGAGTCACATCGGCAGTATTCAAGCCGTATCGTATCTATATCTGCAATGTGTACAGACACCGTGCTTACACAACATCGATCTCACTCTGGCAAGATGGGATTCGAACTGACACTTCCTGGTAGGCAAGGAATGTAACTCTGCACGGCGAGTTGTGGCATTTCAGGCCACTGAGCAATCCAGCTGAACTAAGTAAACGGGGCATTACAAGTTCCGTGTGTATGTTTATTTGCATAGTGGGGCAAACATTCATTGGGGGGG
>VKKT01002301.1:34497-45685 GCA_008038995.1 Haliotis laevigata | reverse complement strand
TGTAGGGAGAGGATGCGGGGCCTGGGGTGTAAGGATAGGGTTGGGGTGTAGGGAGAGGATGCAGAGCCTGGGGTGTAGGGAGAGGATGTGGGGCCTGGGGTGTAAAGATACTGTTGGGATGTAGGGAGAGGATGCAGGGCCTGGGGTGTAGGGAGAGGATGCAGGGCCTGGGGTGTACGGATAGGGTTGGAGTCAGGGGTGTGGGCTCTTGGGTGTAGAGGTGTAGAAGCATGAGAAGCTTTGGTGTAGAAAGTGTGCAAAATCTGGGGTGTGGGGTGTAGAAAGGTGTGAGTTTTTTTATATAAGCAGAAGGTGTGAGAGCTTTTTCAGAGGAAGGTTGTGGGACCTGATGTGCTGTGGGACAGTATGAGGCCTCTAATGTAGGCAGAAGGTGTTAGGCCTTTGTGATGAAGGGAAAGAATGTGAGTTTTAGAACACATGTTAAACATTGTCTCCAGTTACAGAAGTCATAAAAAACTTCTCTTCTCTGTCTTCTTTGTTGCAGGCCCCCAATCCTCTTCCTCTCCTATTTTCACTGTTTCATTGGGAAATCCACCCATCTCTTTCTACACCCAACAGTGGTTATTTCTAGGTCATGTGTAAAAGATGTGTGTAACTCATGAAGTCTTTCAACTTCCAGAGATTCTATTGGTGTAAGGTTATGAAGATAACACATTAAAGGAAACTAACACATGTTGCAGCATTAGAGTGTAAGTAAGTTTTACCAGTGCTATGGTAGCAGAATTGTCGGTACAGGACCCACTTGCACACAGCGATCTCAAGACTATGACTATGTTTGTCAATGTTAGAGTAGTAAGGGGTCATTGTAGCAAAAAGATCGTTCTGTTAGTGTGGTCTGTGTTGCAGGTGAGGAAGAGTCTGCGGTACCTGCTGGGCAACCTGGCCGACTTCCAGCCCACATCACACCTCGTGGCGTACGACTTCCTCCTCCCACAGGATCAGTACATGCTCCATCTCCTCCACAGCTTCGCAGACAAGGTGACCAGCCTATGCTTGATAGGGAACAGCCAAACCAACTTGCACTAAAGTGGAATACATCTTCTAAAAAATCCACTCCAATCTCTTGCTAATATTAATATTTCATCATGACTTTTCAGAATAAACAGTGAACCAATCATTAAATACACAAGCCCTGTCTACATGAGACTTCTGAGATTATTTCACCAGCATGACAGGAGGAGGTTATTGAGACAAAGTTTTGACTTTCCTCCCTCATGAAGCTCGTTCCACAGGTTGTTGCATTGAAACCCCAGCTCACTCACTCACTCACTTGCTAATGTTGAGCTATGCTCCTCCTCAAGGTAACAGCTTCCTACGACGGTTATGGCTACAACCAGATACTGCGCCACCTGGAGAAGTTTATCAACACCCACATGTCCCGGTTCTACTTCACCATCACCAAGGACAGGTCAGACACTACTTCAGCTTCACTATCTCAGAGTACACCCGTGAAGGTCCGGGTTAGAATGAACCTTCAGTAACCCATGCTTGTCGTAAGAGGCGACTAACGGAATTGGGTGGTCAGGCTCACTGGTTTGGTTGACGCATGTCATCCGTCCCCAATTACGCAGATCGATGCTCATGCTGTTGGTCACTGGATTGTATGGTCCAGACTCGATTATTTACAGACCGCCGCCATAGAGCTGAAATTTTGCTGAGTGCGGCGTAAAACTAAACTCACTCACTCACTCACTATCTCAGAGTAGGTCACGCAAAGGCTAATGTTTACAATGTTTCGAGTAGGCCAGACATAGGCTTATGTTTATGATCTGAGAGCAGGTCTGACTTCATGTTATACCAGAGGTATGTCTACCCTTCATGATATGTTGGAGGTATTTTCAAGTATCTACACTGTTTCCGTGACTGTGAGGACCTTTGTCCCGCTGTGTTGTGTTACGATGTCCCAACTCCAGGTTCTCCTGATTTCAGATGTTATTGTGGAGAAACTGCATCCCTCCCACGCCGATCTACACAGTCCGTCCAGTACCACCTGCTTGATGTAATGGTCAGGTCCCTGGCACCAATCCTACCTCACCTGGCGGAGGAGGTGTTCCTTCACCACCCTGGAGCAGAACACATAGATGGTACTGGCTGATTCCTCGTCTAACATTCTAGGTTGTGTGTTTGTGGTTGACATAGAACATTGCCCAATGTTCGTTCACATACTAAACAAAGTTCTTCATTGGCATTTGATCAATTTTGTTTACAGTTCTATATATTAAGTTTAATTTCCAATTGGAACATTACCTGTGGGGATTGTGTTAGAGATCTCTAGCAGTCTATGCTAGTCGTATGACACGACACACTGGACCAGTTGTCAGGCTGGCTTGACTTGGTCAGTAGGATTTCAACCTGACCTGATAGTATGGATCACTTCTCGTAACATCAATCACAGGATTATCTGGCCCAGGCTCGATTGTTTACAAGCCACAATTATGCAGCTGAAATACCGCTGAATATGATGTTAAACAAACATTGACACCAAAAGGTAAACATGGAAAAAATTATTCTCGTAGTAATTATGTGTAAATGTCTTCATTATTCTTTTGATGTTTTATATTAGAATTGCGTATTCAATTCTTACAACAAAAAAGTGTATGAATTTATTTGTCATGCTGTGGCAATTCGATTTCATCAACCTATGAAACATTGATTGCATAAATATTTTCCTTTTGACTTGTAATTCATATCAATATTTGGTTGTGTGTCAACAAGGTGTGAAGAGTATATTCCGGAGTGGCTGGTTCCACCTCCCACCCCAGTGGAACAACCCTGCCATTGCCCGCGCCCTAGAACCAGTGTTCACCATCAAAGATGATATCAACCAGGTTCTGGGCAACGAAAACCCTTTAGAGTTTGATGCCGTCATCTTTGCTAGTCATGACCTTGCAGAAACATTAAAGGTAACATGAAATCCATGGTCATCAATACTACGTGAAGCCCCAGGGATAGGCTATGTCCCCGGCAGCATATGCTGCTCATAAGAAGTGACCACTTCAGTCGGATGGTGAACCTCTGTGACTTGGTTCATGTTGTGTCATTGGAGTGTCCGCCTGGAGAGCAAAAGGTCCAATCCCCAGCAGCGTATGCTGCTCATAAGAAGTGACCACTTCAGTCGGATGGTGAACCTCTGTGGCTTGGTTCATGTTGTGTCATTAGAGTGGCCGCCCGGAGAGCAGAAGGTCGCGGGTTCAATCCCTGGCAGCGTATGCTGCTCATAAGAAGTGACCACTTCAGTCGGATGGTGAACCTCAGTGACTTGGTTCATGGTGTGTCGTTAGAGTGGCCGCCCGCAGAGCAGAAGGTCACGGGTTCGATCCCCAGCCGCCTCATACTAAAAGACGTTAAAATTATGTGTCTGAGTGGGGTATTCATGCTTAACTGCAGCATGGTAATATCAGTGAGCTAGCACTATAAAACCAGCTTAAGTCTGGGCTAGTACAAGCAGCCACACATACACACGCATTCACATTGTCATATGAATGAAATAAAGTTAAGTACGACTTTAAACCCCATTTCACCTCACCTCACCTGACAGAGTGCAGTTTTGCTCACAATATCAATCACTGGATTGTCTGGTCCAGATATACTTATATACAATTTTACAGTTTGTTTAAATTTAGTCCAGAGCAATAATAAAAGGCTACCAGTGGTTGTCAGCTTTTGTAGAATCAGGTATCAAGTTTTAGATGAATAATTATAATTTTTTGGTAACTTGACTGACATTTCATCTGGGCAAAAGGAAATGTTATCTTTTCTCATCCTTTTCTTCGTGTAGCCCTTGCAGCATGAACAGACATCCACTGACTCGCCTCTCAATGAGGTGCTGCAGCTGTCTCACACTTCACTTGTAGACGCCGTCCCCACAGTCATCCCTGACAATGCTCATGTAGTAGATGGAGTCTGCAAGGTCCATCGGAAAGGTAACAAGTCCATCAAAAGTTGGGTTCAGTATATATTCAGTTTCACCCCTACCCAGAGCCTCCAACGATCTTAGATTAAGGCCACAGTAGAATAATTATCAGATTTTCATCCAAATGGTTATTTAGACTGGAAGCCAATTTTGTTTCATATTTGTTTTCCAATTGTTCAAAGTGTCTGCTTACATTAACTGTTAGTGGTTGGGATTCATGTGTAGCCTGAATGTTAGGAACAATTAGGAACCAGCACATGTTGTATTTCATCTTGTAAAGAAAGACATCTTAAAATGTAGGATTCACTTCCAGGTGTGCAGAGTACGGAGCAGTACAAGCTGATTCTGATGGCGTCGGAGCACCACATCTGCGAGCGATGCCGTCGCTACACGTCTAGCTCTGCCTCCACTCCTTGTGACAGATGCCTGGATGTTGTTGCAGAGGGCTGGGAGGGGTGAAGGGCTGGGAAGGGTGAAGGGCTGAACAAGAATGCCCCGCAGTTGTGTATGCACAGTTTAAACTTAAATTTGTGTGAACAGTTTTACTTAACATGAGTGTATGCCGAGTACAAACTGATATTTGCCTGTACAGTTCAAAACAAACATTTGTGTGTGCACAGTTCAGACAAGTGATCAGTGTTGATCTGTCATCAGGACCATACAAACTAGTGATTGATATTATGAGCACCTGGAAAACAGATCACCAACCCTGACCACCCAATCCAAGTCACCTCTCATGGCAGGCATTGGTTGTTCGGGACCTAACCCAGCATCTCAACAGGGCACCTCCGTCTCAGGATTTGAAACTGTAGTAGAAGAAACACTTGTAGAGACTGTTTCCCAGTTTATGTCTGAACCCACGCATTGCCAGGGACCTAACCCAGCACCTCAACAGGGTAACTCCAATCTAAGGTCTCTGACCTGTAGACAGTGTTCCAGTGTAGATAAAACTGTGATAAAACTACTCTTTTGCTGATGTGGTTATGCAAAGTGGACTGACATTCTGATGCATCTGCTCCATTTGCATCTGGAACACAATGTAGATTGGGAAGAATATATGCAGCACCTCTGATTTTGCAACTTCATCCATCATTTCACTTTGTGGAAATGAAACATTTGATGCTGAACCTGTCATGTGTGTGTTGTTTGTTTATACTCAGCAGTTTTATGATGGGAGTCTTTAAATAATCTGGCCTGGATGAGAAAATACAGTGATTATCATTATGAATATTTATCTGTACAATTGGCTTACGATGATATCTGTAAACTAAGCCCCAGAGTCTGACCTCCTCTAATGGCAATCACAGGTTGCTGTAAACCAATTCTAACTTGGATCTTCAGAACTCATAAAACACATGCCTTGGGTATATTTCAGGTTACTCAGAAATGCATATTCATTGAAACATCAATATCAGGTTAAACAACTTCAGTCATATCCATCTTAAGATTCCTCTCATCCTCGATAATCTCCAGGGTATACGTTAGGATCACTCTCCACTATACCCTGGATGCATCCACAGCTTTAAATTACCTCCCTTTTGCTGGCTTTTTATCCAGTCAGGTGCCTACGCTGGGGAGTTGAGCGTACCAATCACTACTCACTTTCGCGTCTTAAATTATCTAACCGTTAAAACTTGGCAACACAATTGATGCAGAGGTACTCTGAAAGAAGTTGGAGTTCTTTCATATGTTCTTTTTAAAGTTTCAGATCTATGAATTTGTCTTTATTATTTCCCCAAGAATCTGAGTGGCACTTCGAACAAACCTTTGCAACTGCGACCGCAATCTTTGTTGACACTGGCAAGCTCGGTTGTAACGGCAGCTTAGCTGATTGGCTACTGTGAGAATGCGGAGCCAGCCAAGGGAAGTAATAAAATCATCGCCCAAGCCGTGGATGCATCCAGGGTATAGTGGAGAGTGATCGTAACGTATACCCTGGAGATTATCGAGGATGGATTCCTCTGGGATATTGTAAAACAATCTTCAGATCATTGTAATGGCCCCCAGTTTGTTGTGTGTGTAGTTAACAATCACCAAGCCTGCTAGTATTGACCAAATATATTTGAATAACAAGCAGTGACCCGTGAAGATCAGTGTTACAATTGTCATGAAATGTCTGAACCATCAGAAAAGTATGTACGTACGTTCATCTGCTTGTTTGTTTCACTTTCACTCCTACTTTCATAGAACTTGAAAAAATTTGGTTTGTTTGAAGATTTAATTGTTTGGGGTATTTTTAAATCAAGCTTTCCACCATTAATGCTGCTCAAAAGAATTTAAAGAGCACCACGTTTCATATCGCAGTTCTGTCATATTAACTACCAAAGTATGAAAGAACCAACTGCACCTAAACTATTTTTGAGTTGTATAAATTACAGATCATAAATATAAAATAACAAGCCAACCAAATCATTCATTAAGCACCTTATTTTAATCAGAATGGACAAACCAGTGTATTTACAATGAGCATTAGATTAGTTTGCATAGAATTAAAACAGCACAAGCACTACGTTAGACTGAGAAATATTACAACAAACATAAAATAAACTTGTATCACAACATCTTGACAATAGGATAAATCTTGTCACACTTCACAATATATCATAGGTTCATTCACAAGCTGCAGGCTTGGTACCATTCAGACACGGAACAGACCGACCAGCGTTGCAAGGATTACGATACATCAGTAGTGGCTTCAGTTACATAAACAACATATCTAACATGAAGAGGACATTATAAGTACATTACTTCCTGGTTTATCCACATCAACTAACATATTGCACATTTATATCTCAGGTTTCCCATTCTGTTTCATTACTCATAAACTAAAGAAGGGGATAGTTCCACGATACACAAAAGTGATTACCATAATATATAAGTGCTATCAACAGCTGAATTGTATGTTTTCAACGTGCAAGTTCAGACTAGCATTTATTGCTACCTGCTTAGCAATTTGATGAAAATTCAATATTTTACTTTGATAAATACCTCTCAGCTTGAAGGTCTCAGGACCACTCAACAGGTCTTGTCAGTGGAACTATCTGATGTTTGTTCAAGTGACAAGCATTTGGACCAACATTCAATTTGTGTATCTTCAAAACAAATGTGTACAAGCAGTTCCAAACAATATCATGAGGCAGTTTATTATTACTCAAAATGTACTCATCCTGATGGCTCTGAGCATTATAGCATCTACACCCTAAAGGTTGTATTGTCCATAGTGTTCAGCATGGGTTTTCCATTGCTAAGATCAAAGTTTTAGGTGACATAATAACAAAGCCAAATGGTTCAGGCCTGAAACACATGCTTCCTACATTTCGACTGGTCAAAGTTTGCCAAGATTCACCTGATGCAACCTCTAATCAAAGTGTCCTCAAATCTTCACAAACACAGAAGCAAACCAGAGTGAAAGATTAGATTTTAATGAGATAGCTTTCCTATCAGTATGTATACTACTCAAAGTAATAAACGAACACCTACTATTAAAGGTCTGTGTTGCAATACCCACCTGCAATGACAGATTAACCATAGTCAGGTGATCCATATCTATTTTGAGTAGTATACCTATTTGGCATAGTCTTATACACACATTTCATCATCATCATCCCTGACTGCGTCATACCAAAAGACGTTAAAATATGGTACTTGTTGGTCCCTACCTGGCGCTAATGGGTACAAGAAGGACTCGGAGTCAGTACAATGTGTCTGAGTGGGGTATTCATGCTTCACTGCAGCATGGTATCTCATTGGGCTAGCACTATAAAACCAGCTTCAGTCTGGGCTAGTACAAGCCACCACACCTACACATACATGCACGTCGTCAAATGAGTGAAATATTCTCCAGCGCGACATTAAACCCAATTTCAGCTCACCTCACCTCACCTTACATTTCGTCATCACTGCCATGTCTGCATTTCCTATTTCAATTATTTATTATTTTATTATAGGATATTTATATAGCGCACATATCCACGCACTAGTGCATGCTCAAGGCGCTGGTATTTTTNCCCTCGATCATTGGATGTCAATCTCAACGGCACATCACATTATCAATCTCAACTCCCTGGGGACTATACAACTCTTGCAGCCACTAGACGCACCGAGTTATTGTGGCTTTCTCATCCTAACGAGGTACCCATTCACAGCTGGGTGGACTCGGACACAGAGTCACAGTACTTCAATGCCTTCTTCATGCAGGGAAGCGTTTAAGTACTTAATTTGGGACTTAACTGTCCACCCTATCAAATAGAGAGTTCTGATGTAACATCAGGTTAAACACTATTCCACTTCTATCACAGCATGAGGGAGAGTTAGAGTTACAATGCTTAACTATATTATACACAACATCATGACTGGGCAAGAAAGAATAGACTAAACACAAAGTACCCAAGCGGGAAATCGATCTTCAGCATGACATGACAACACATTAACCACACAGCATGTCTAAATAATGTTGGAAGAAAGCCTGTGATGTATTTAACACTTTGGTGCAGACAAACCCAAATCTTGGATTCAAACCCAAGGTACGAAGGTTACTTTGAAAGCAGACCTTGTAGTGTTAGTAAACAATTATTGACTTTATACTAGGAAAATACCTATATTAAGGGCTGTATCAATATTGTTATATTTCTGAGCCCAAATCCACAAGACATTCATAACGTTACAACCTGTCGTAACTGTATAGTAGGGGTGTCACGATACACCGATCTCACGATACTATACGTATCACGATTTTAAGGTCACGATACGATACGTATCCCGAGACATAATTTTCGCACCTTTTCATAGCATTACCTTACTGGCAACGTACGCGCTCGCTGATTGGTCCATCAAAATAGTCTAGCCAATCACAAAAGCTGTTAGTTTCCAACCTATTTTTTAAGTAAAGCTGGCTACATCTGTTTATCGGAGCTGTCTCGTATAATTTTACTATCAAGACTTCGAAGGAGATGGATATAGCATAAAAATTTGAATCGATAAAGTCTTAAAATAGGAATCGATACACGTAAGCATGCATCGGGTATCGTATCGTCAGTAAAAATGTATCGATGCATCGATACATTCGCATATCGCGACACCCCTACTGTATAGTTTATCATAGGCTTATGAATGTTGCAGCACTATGAACATTTTGTGGATCAGGACCCAGGTTTATAAAAATAGATATTGATACCCTAAAAATAGTTTGGCTTTTGCTTTTTGGGGTCCACAAATAGAGACATAGACCTCATATGTAGTCAACAAGTAGGACAGTAGGATATTATCTAATACAGAGCCATGAACGACATGCCAGCTTCTCGACCAATGAATATGGTGGACAACGTTTCATCCTGTTGACGTTGTACATGGAGGGCTAGCATAACAACAACAATGTATAAAGAACAAGGACATTGTTCTCGTATTATCACAAGATGAACATTGATGAAAGACAAGCTGGTAAAATGCTAACAATATTAATGTAGATGGAAAATCCTATGTTCAGATTCTCCATCTACTGGTTACTTCAAACTAACATTGACTACCCCATAACCTACAAGTTTGTCAGCGTGTAACTAACCCAAACCAAGGGTCTGGCATCATTACCAGTAATGTAGGATCTATGTTAGCTGGGCTATCTGGACCTGAGGACCTGAGCTGCACATTGACCTGGTCAGAGCCAGTCATCTGTTTTTGATCTGCACTGGTTGCAGACGTTCTGCTCCACATATTAACAAGGCATTATGGGTAGGTGCAAATCATGTTGAAAACGAGAAAAAGCATCAGTTTTTCCATAATCATGAGCCCCAGGTCACTAACAACCCATGCTAACAACCCATGCTAACAATCTGTATCTGACGATGAGGATAACAATAACTGTACTAGCTCAACCAATGAGATTGTTAGGTTGTACTCTGAGTAACCTTCCGGCAGTTGATTGGCTACATGTTCTAGAAGCAAGGCTGTGTCAGACATCGGGGGATCGGGGTTGACCAGTTCCTCCGGGTCCTGGAAACAAGATACTGACTCAAGTCACAACAGAAAGGGCATTAGTTTCAGGGGAGCATCCAGAGGGGCAGTGTGCACCCTCTCCGATGAAAAACAATTTCCTTGAGGAGCATTTTCCCCTAACCTTATCTTCATGATTTATGTGAACCCCTACTCTCCAAAATCCTGGATCCACCCTGAATTGTATTCGCATTACAACAAGTTAAATGCAAGAAATGACAAATGCCTCAAACCAGATTTATAAACTCAAAGAAGTTAAGATTCTTTCATATTACTGCAGCTAAACCGTTATCAATGATTCTTTTGAGGAGCATAGCTGAGTCAACAATGTAATATAGATAAACATACAACTTTCAGCTAGTGTCTTTGAGTTTGGGGGAAATAATCCAGCTGCTTTTTTAATTGCCCGAAATAGACAAGTTTTGTAGTAGTGTCAAGTTTAAGACCCCACTCCCCAATGAAGCTCAACCTTCAATACAAAATACACATGCATACAATGTACATGAACCCAAAAAATGACGAAAAGTCCAGCAAATATTTAATATTACAACAATGTTGTGATTTGAATCCACACGTGTCAAATATAGGTGTTTTCATGAATAACGTGTCACATCAAATATGGGTGTTTTCATGAATAGCGTGCCCATCACATTATGGTGCAGTAAATCAGAACTCACACACTTGTCAATGAGCAGTTAGTCGGCTATGGCAGAAACTGAAGCAGTCCTATTCCTTACCATCAAGTAATCTCCTGAACAGTCACTCACCAGCTGCTTCAGCCAAGTGGATAGAGTGGTGGATATGTCCGACATGATCTTCACGGTCCCTTGGTAGTCGCACCTAAACAGGAAGTAGGCCACACGCTGACCCGCTATCGGCAACAGCTGCGACCCCATCAGCTCATGGTCATTGACGGTCAGCAGTACCTAGTGGCAACAATGTTGGTGAGACAATGATAATAATAATAATGTGTCCATTTATATAGCACCAAACTCCACAGCAGGTATGCTCATAGCGCTAACAGTGAATAGCACAGCACATTACCCCGGATAACCCAAGCTGTTAGGTGCTAGAAGGTTATATTCACGACTTATCCCAACGGGTACCCATTTTCTGCTTGGTGATGTCTGTTTTGTTTGTTGCGTAATGCTGCACTCAATATTTTTCAACCTACAAAAATGACAACAGCCTGTAAACAGGAACAGACACTACAGTGATGCATACCGTGAACAGCCAATTAAGATTATGAGTGAGTGAGTTTTGTTTTAC
>VKKT01002299.1:24465-35649 GCA_008038995.1 Haliotis laevigata | reverse complement strand
AGGTACCAACAAGTACCATATTTTAATGTCTTAATGTTTTTGAGTGGGGTATTCATGCTTAACTGCAGCATGGTATCTCAGTGAGCTAGCAGTAACAGCTGGGCTAGTACAAGCAGCCACACATACACATGCATTCACATTGTCATATGAGCGCAATATTCTTAAGTACGATGTTAAACCCCATTTCACCTCACCTCACTTCACACTGCAGGCAGCAGGGAGGCAGTTGAAGTATAGAGTTACCTTCCATGCAGGTTAGCTGACATTCTGGGTTCAAATCCACATTGCCCCTGAATTATTTCTGGCCTGTCACCATCATACCCATGCTCGTAGGTTTCACGTACTAAACTGATGAATGTCTGCGCCCTGCAACACTTGGCACGACTCACCATGATAATACTAAATTGTATCTCAAAGCAGAGTTTCCGTGAGTTCACTCACTCACCTGACTCAGCCAGAGAACGAATGCAAAAGGCCTGCAGGGAACAGGAATCTGAACAATAAGTCAATAAAAGTCAAGATTTGGCCTTATTAGGATTTATTATTATCTGAATGTCTAAAATGTCATCAAGTGTATCTTTCTTCTATAATTATTCATGCTGACACAGTTTGGATGTTGTTGCTCAAATATTATTCAAAGCAGTGTAAAACTACTTACTTGTTCTGTCATCATCCCTGTGGAGGGGAGACCCAGTGTTCACCTTGCTGAGATCCACTGATAGCAATGGAATAAAATTGAAATACCTGTTGATCACTTGATTGTCTGGTCCAGACTTGATTATTTACAGATTGCTGATATATTGCTGGGATATTGCTGAGTGCAGTATAAAACAAACAGAACAAAATAAGCAACAACAAAAAAATGAAACTCTGTGATTATTAAACTTATTTTCTAAAAAAAAGTTTATTAAACTCTGTTTCATGTTACACAATTTTGTGTTGTGGCAGAGTAAAGGATTACACAATATTTCAATGACATTGTTTGCCCTTCATAGAACCCATGGTTGTAATGGAGTAATTGTCCTTTGCCAGTGAAGACTAATTGTCGTACATGTCATTGCCAGATGTTCCGAGTCTCTGTGACCTCCGTCTTAATGTTACAGAATCCGGACAGGTGTCTGACACAGTGACAAAATAAACAAGGTGAATTATTTCATCCAAACTGTTTAAAATTCCGGAGAAGATCCCAAGCCACAGAAGTCTGCACGCACATGAAACTGAGTACACAGCACCAATTGATAGTCTGTTTCACAGTCCCTGAACCACATTATTTTCCCTTCCGCCCAGCCCTTTCTACATGCTAAAGCCCTAAATGAAGCAAGTCTAGATTTCCGTAGTCTGAACCTTCCATTTCACTGGGGCTCCTTGTCAGTTTAACTGGGTTTATGTGTTACTGTCAACATTATATATATTCAGAGACTAAGCGTTAGTCTACACAACAGATTACACCTCACTAACCAGATTTAACTTTTATATTATTAATAAGTCGTATCTGTATTAGGGATAGTTTGTGATTACTGACATAAAAATATTTGTTTGTATAATTTGTTCAGTTAAAAGCCAAATTGTCAGTTATATACAATAATACATAAATTAAGTATGGTAAAGTCAGACTTGTTTTATATTTAATGTCTTTAACAAGTTTTAGAATAATCTGACATTTGCTAATATTTATTTAAACATTAAAGAGCTTATTATCCCCTACTGAAAGGAGCCATTGGTAATCAAGTTCAACCAATCATAATGCTGAGTTTTGTTACATGTATCGAGGTTTTGAATAAAATATCACCAGCTTCAGTTCATTATGAAATTTCATAACCTTATATATAATGAACGACAGTAATCACATTTCAAATAACATTTTAAGCATAGTCAATTATTCCATTACTTAATTTTCTTTCGGTTGCATTCTTGATTGGAAGAGAAGTTTCAGCCAATATGTTTTCGAAGAAATTAGTGTTTGTGTTGAAATGATGCATTTTTCATGCTTTTGATGTGTGCCTAATGGCTGTTTCACAGAACATAGACGCCAGTCCACCAAATATGGACAAAAGAAATATTATAGGTCTTAGTGTTACATGGTTGAGTTTTGTTAAAAGTTAATTTCATTCTCTATGTAACATTAAGATGTGGTTTTGGCTATCACTTAGCACTAATTGTAAAAGAAATGAGTCTCATTGAAAAACAGAAACCTGACAGATGTCAAACTGGGCATGTTATTAAAACCAACATGCATAACAAAAGCTTGTGTTTGCATATTTTTGCCCAATGTGCCAAAGTCAGTTTTCCTGGCATCAATCATCCAGCATAATGCAGATGTGAGCGGTGGATAAAACATTCCATTATTGAGGAATTCCAGGAACCCTTGGGAACCGGTCATAGACAGTGGTCATTGCCTGATACATCAAATCAAATATAGATATTGACAAAGCGATATGATTGATTTAGTTGTCCCAGCTCGTAGTGTTAAAAGGTCTGTTGAAGATGAAGGGAACTCTAAGCTCTGCATCAGCCTTGTCAATGATGTTAGTGTATATCTGCTGTAAGGAGTTTGATACCTACAATATGGGAATACCGTTAATTTTATACCCTGTAATGAATTGCTGGAATATTGATAAATTATGTTATAGTTCCAAGCTGGGGTTCTGACCAGCATTAAAATGTCTGTGGAAGATGAAGGGAACTGTAAGCTCTGCATCAGCCATGTCAATGCTGTATGTATATCTGATGTAAGGAGTTTGATACATACGATATGGGAATATCGTTACTTTTATACCCTGTAATGAATTGCTAGAATATTGATAAATAATGTTATAGTCCCAAGTTGACTGGTGACTTGAGATCGTCCAGATCAGGTATCTTGTTGACAACTTGGTCATTTTCATGTGGACACAGTAAAGTCACCTTGCACAAGCTGGGCATAGTCTAATACTTAGGCTCTGAATATATATAAGTTTGATAGTAAGAAATATTCCCTAGTTAATTAAAGGAGCCCCAGTGAGGTGGGAGAACCTGAAGTAATCTGGACTTGCTTCTTTTATGGCTTTAGCATTGCAGGGAGGGCTAGGCAGTAGGGAAGATAATGTGGTTCAGAGACTGTGAGACAGATTAAAGCTGGGCAGGGAGAGGGAGAGGGAGGATAGGGTGAAGATTGAGTGAGTTTAGTTTTATGCCGCTTTTAGCAATATTCAAGCAATATCATGGCAGGGGACACCAGAAATAGGCTTCACACATTGTACACAAATGCTTTACAAATTGTTACCCATGTGGGGATTCGAACCCAGGTCTTTGCCGTGGAAGCCAAGCTTTAACCTCTAGGCTAACCCACTGGCCCTGATGTACTTGTACAGCAATATGCATACACATTGCTGTTTCCGTCCACTCGTGTAAGTCGGGGTTAATGCTGAATTTAGAGCGCTGGCCCACTGAGATTCCATGCTGCAATTTAACATGGACACCTCACACCCAGTGTAGCTGACCAGCTCTTCTTTCACCCTCTGGGGCAGTGGGGTGGCCTAGTGGTTAAAGCATTCGCTCGCTACGGCGAAGACCTAGGTTCAGTTCCCCACATGGGTAACATTTTGTGAAGCCCATAAAATCCAAACTCACCTCACCTCGCCTCGCTGCACCTCACCTCACCTCACCACACCTTGCTGCACCTCACCTCCCCTGTAATGTAATCATTTCATCAGACATCTAACTCTTTCTGTATATTGTGTGTTCCAGAGAATGTAGTACTACAGAAAGGGCTGTATTAAAAAAATAATAATAAACTAAGACTGTTTGAAATTCAATTGGCACAAATTGCTCCATTGTGTATGTGTCAGTTTTTATTACTGTACAGCTTTCATGCATACCAAAACCTTATTCTTTTGGCTAATTCTCTGAAATTTACCCTTTTATTTACATTCTATGCAAATTGAATATATTCAATGGAAACTACACTTTTTGACCAGGATTTATGGCACTTTTGATTGAAAACTTGTTGTGGATTTTCCAGAAATATGATTTGAGATAAATGCCCTGCAGAATACACACTGCGTTTGATGGATGATTAGGATGACACAGAAATAAAGGAGTTTCCATAATGTTTGAATTAAACATTCATCTGGAAAATGAGAACATAAAAACAAACCAAAAACAATAATGACATTTTTTAGACTTTTTGAAAATATAATCTACTAGTAGTTTTTGATTTCCTGTCAGCTGAATGAAACTAAGAATTACTTGGCGATTGCATGAAAGGAGAACAGCTGTACTTCCATATTTAGGCAGCGTATGTGAATGGTGGATACCACCAGATGGCATATGATGTCATGACTGATTTTCTGTTATCCATTCCTATAATAATCATCCCTATTTTTCCTTTACTGCAAACTTTTGTCTGAGGATAGTCAAGACAGGGTATTCCTTTGCACTGACAACTGCCTCCGTGGTGTAGTGGTTAGAGCATCCACCCAGATAGTGGAAGGTCGTGGGTTCGATCCCCGGCCGCGTCATACAAAAAAAACGTTAAAATCTGGTACTTGTTGGTCCCTGCCTGGCGCTCGGCATTAATGGGTACAAGGACTGGTCGGCTCAGAGTCAGTATAATGTGTCTGAGTGGGGTATTCATGCTTCAGATCCGGGGTAGAATAGGTCTTCATCAGCCCGTGCTTGCCACAAAAGGCGACTATGCTTGTCGTAAGAGGCGACTAGCGGGATCGAGTGGTCAGGCTTTTTGACTTGGTTGACACATGTCATCGGTTCCCAATTGCGCTGATTGATGCTCATGCTGCTGATCACTGGAGTGTGTGGTCCAGATTCAATTATTTACAGACGGCCACCATAGCTGGAATATTGCTGAGTGCAGCGTAAAACTAAACTCACTCACTATTCATGCTTCACTGCGGCATGGTCTCAGTGAGCTAGCACTATAAAACCAGCTGAAGTCTGGGCTAGTACATGCAGCCACACATACACATGCATGCACGTCGTCATATGAGTGGAATAATCTTAAGTACAACGTTAAACTGTATTTCGCCTGACACCATTGCACTGATCTTGTGTATTGTGTAATGTTACTCACACTGACATGCCATCCAGTAATAGCCTACTGATATTAATGGATGCTATATAAGTAGTTCACTGACCATCCTGGTGACACCTGTGGGAACGTGCCAGCAGAATTAAAAGCCCATTAACTTTGTGAGTTTAGTTTTCACAACTTTTTGCAATTGTTGACAATATTACAGAGGGGGACACCAGAAATGATTCACACATTGTACTCATGAGGGGAATCAAACCTGGTCTTCAGTGTGATGTGCGAACACTTTAACCACTAGGCTAAAGTGGCTCCCACCGCCCCTTAATGACTTAAATATTGCTTACATTGGAAAGGGTTTGATGACCTGGATGGTTCTTGGCCATAGAAGTGGTTTTGATGATCATGTGGTCCTTTCCTTGTCTGGTCAAACTTTAGTTTGCCTGCTTCAAATAAAGTTTCACAAATGTTCACAGATGTAGTTTGCTGTTCATAAACTGTATGCTCCCAAGGGATTTGAAAAAGTATCGGAAAGTACGATAGTGTCGTAAAACCGGTGATGGTAATGTACGTAGCGCTGTGAGCAGGCAATGTGAATCTATATGAGCACCATATAAGTCGACTATTGCTAATGCTATTTATCACATAACTATGGTTCTTCTCACATGCCATTACAAATTAACTACAGCAATATTTAAAAGAAATGGTTCGTCCTAAACATTAACTTATTATGCTCAATTCAATTATTTTCAAGAATGCTCAATTATGAAAAGTCAGTCAGATGCATTGAATGTCAATTGCATGTCTCTGAAGTTTTCTTATATGTTACTGAAATTAAGTTAAAGAATGTCTGACTTTTCCTGTAACCTTAGTTAATCAGTCCTTCTATATGTATGCATTTGAAAAAGTTTAATATTCTTTAACTTCTTTTGAATTGTATATGTATCCTGATGGACAGAAATGAGACAGAGGCTTGATAGGCGTTTCATCTGAAATCTTGTAGGTACACCCAAGTATCTGGAAATTGAAGTTCATTATAATGCATCAGACAGAGATCCGCCATGTCCATTTTGACTGTCTGCATCATGTAGTTATAAAAGGGCCGGTGGGGTAGCCTAGTGGTTAAAGCATTGGCTTGTCACGCCAAAGACCCAGGTTCGAATCCCCACAWAGGTACAATGTGTGAAGCCCATTTCTGGTGTTCCCCGCCGTGATATTGCTGGAATATTGCTAAAAGCGGCATAAAACCAAACTCAGTCAGTCAGTCAGTCAGTCAGTGTAGTTATAAAACAGCTGACTACAGAGTTAAACGTATTCACAATTGTGAAAAATGGCGACTGAAAACGTCAGTTAACATTAATCTGCGACATTACTGTTTGTTCTCCATTGTAATTCATCACTATATAGACACAAAAGATGAAATGTCAGTACAAGGAAGTAAGGAGCTGTTCTGCATAAATGTTTGATGTCTTCACGTTCTAGCTTGTAATTGCCTACCAAAGACGTGAGAATGTTAACATGTTTTACTTGTCAACAATCACTGTGTCAGGTAACATACATTTGCCATTTGCTGCTGCCTGTTTTTTGACATTGCTACATCCAGTTGACAGAAATAAAACCCATGTTCGGGATTAGTTCACAAAATTGCCACTGTCAACTTTCTTGCCGCGAATGCATAGCATGCCACCTGTTCTGGTTCTAGACGCAATTCCAGGCATAATGCTAACACATTAGGTTTCAAATTAGATTAACAGGTATCAAATGCAGTCTATTTCACTTGCACTCTCTCGACTGAAATGATCGATAATTTGGGGGGTCACTGGATTCAAGCTAATTTTCCTGACTAGAGATGTAACAAATTTATATGTGGATCGATGTTGAGTATTTTCAGTTTAACAGCATTCAGATTTCAAACTAGTAAAACATTTCATTTGTCATTTGAGTCCGTAATACACTTGAAGGTCATGAATTTGAAGTCTAAGATTTGAAATAACTTCTGAAGTGCTTGTTTACTTGTACTATATCTTTTATTGATTTGAAAAAAGGGTGCAAAAAGATGCATACATATTTGGTCCTTATCAGGTATTTAGACAGGTCTTCCACAGACCGGGGTGGTGGGGTAGCCTAGTGGTTAAAGTGTTTGCTTATCATGCTGAAGATTCGGGTTCGATTCCCCACATGGGTAGAATGTGTGAAGCCCATTTCTGGTGTCCCCAGCTGTGATATTGCTGGAATATTGCTAAAAACTCACTCACTCACTTCCACTGACCAGATGATATACTGCTTATTAGTTAATGTATTAGTTCATGTTCTCATATTTTGATTATCTGACAATAACATTCTCAGCCTATTCTTTTTAAGGCTGCCCATATTTTTTCTGTGTTTCTGGTCTCCCACCCATCTTGACATTTCATTCCGACATGAAATAATATAAATTTTTCTCATCTCAATTTTCCCAACCGTTGGGGTAATTTATGCAGTTATGGAATACAAATACTCTTAGTGTTGCACGTTCTAAAAAAGACCCAAGTCTGATAGAACCTTATGTAAATTTATTAAAAATAACTTTCTGAGGCAAAACAATTAGATACACATCATAAGTTAATTTAAAGACTATTACCAAGTGATAATTTTCAAAATTTCACAAAATAAGTTACAATTAGTGAAAATCATTATTGTTTTGTTTTTTATTTTTTCCTCTTGCCCACTTTATAACTTTTTTATGTTGGACATGAAAAACACAGAGCTTGGGAACCGTGAAGATCCAGGTTAGAATCTATCTTCAGTAACTCATGCTTGCCATAAGAGGTGACAAACGGGATCGGGTGGTCAGGCTCGCTGACTTGGTTGACACATGTCATCATACCCCAACTGCGTAGATCGATGCTCATGCTGTTGATCACCAGATTGTCTGGTCCAGACTCCATTATTTACAGACTACCGCCATATAGCAGGAATATTGCTGAGTGTGTTAATCATGAGGAGGGTGTATCAAGGCCCAACTCTTGAGGCATCCCATTGAACCAGACCATGGTTCTAATCACCTCTCAACCAAAACATTTTACAGCTTATACTCATGTATCAATATAACTTTGGCGTACTCACATATTGACTGTCAAGATTATTACTGACATGATTTGACATGAAACAAAAAAGGTCGACCTTGCATAGCTCCCTTTTCTTTAGTCTACAGTAGAAGGATTGGTAAACTGAAGTTGCTGGGCCGGAAATCAAACTAGTTCTATATAATGAAATAACTTTGGGCAATATAGATTGGTCTGGACAGGTGGGTTTGACCTAGACTGTTGAATCAATGAGGATTAGATTTGAAGTCAGTCAAATGACCATTAAACGGCTGGTGAACTTTTAAGTGTTAATTCCACTGTGTGACTTCAACAATTATGTCCCTACAAATATTATCACTACAAAATTGATTTTTCTTTGATTCTATTTAATTTGTCCCTGTCTCCAAATACATTGTCCTCCAGAAATTGTGTTTTTCAATTTTTTTTAGATTTGAATCTGGTATATTGTGTTTGGAGAAAGATGTCAATCATTATCTGCTTTTAGAAAAAGTAATATTGTTATTTCAGCTGAGGGAAGCAATTTTTATGATAGCTTTCGTTTCAATTTTCATCATTTTTCCACTGACCTTGAGCAACACTTGGCAAGTGCTCCAGATTGAATGTCTTCTGCAGCATGCTAAATCCCTCATACTTTTTGTGTCCATTGTTGATCACGACTGTCAGCAGACACATGTCTACAAGAACATGTTTCATTGTTGCTAAAGTGTTCTTTGTCTCCGTTAATGACTACACTTATTGACAGTTTGTGAGTGACATTTGTGTTCATTGTTGTTCCCTCTGCGAGCAGTAATACAATAAAATTATAACCTGCTCCACTACTTTTGAGCTGAGATCACATTGTGAGAGTGAGCAGTGATGTCAATTGGTGGACAATTGGTTAGAAGGCCTCTAGGTTGTCTCAAATGACAAAACGAATGAATATAAGACTTGACAATGTTGTTTATTGGTCAGCCTAATGTTACAGTAGCATGCCAAATCTTTTTAAGCACAGACTACTTCTACTATCCAGCATCAAGTGAAATCCAATAATTAATTTCATCCATCACTGGTTCAGAGGGGCGTATTCATTAGGTTGTGTATGTAACACGTTCAAGTGACAATTGCTGGATACTGAGAGGACACTAAGCTGGAGGGCGGGCATTGAAGGTCATTGAGGCTCGCAAATGGCCGATTCAGGTGGCCATGATTCTGTAACTGCGTCAGGGAATAGGAGGATCCTCAGGGCTGTTGACTTTTGGTCTGCGGTCTGCTTGAAGGTCAAAAATAGTCTTTCGGCTTGCTGGACAATTAGCTTGTACTCATGTTGGCAGGTTATCCGTTAATGTGGATAAAGAAAAAGGAAGAAGTCTCGCTAAACATGGAAAGTAAGCCATCTAGAAGGGTCAGACTAATCAATTGACAGAGATTAATTCTGAAGATGTGTTTGATGGATGTAAGATCTCCTGCAGAGGAGGTTTTCACACTGATTAAAGGAGATGGTAATGGACTGATTAGTTTGTTCTTGTCATCAGACCCTTTAACACGAACGTTGACGGGGTAGTCTGGCGGGTAAAGCATTCACTCATGGGTTCAACATCAGTACCATGTTTGAAGCCTATTTCTAACACCCCTGTTGTGATATATGGATTATTGACAAATGTGACATAAGTGAGTGAGTAAGGTTTCTTACCACTTTTTGCAATATTCCAGCAATATCTTGGTCTTGATGAGCTTCATGTATTGTACCCAGGGAATCAAACACATTTCTTCATTATGAGGATCACATGCTTTGAAAACTTAGGCTACCTACCACCCCAATGAAATGACACTCACTCGCTCACTCACTCACTCACTCATTCACTCACTCACTCACTCACTCACTCACTCACTCACTCACTCACTCACTCACTCACTCACTCACTCACTCACTCACTCACCTGTATATCATGTGTTCTTCTGATATTTGAGAATTATGCAGATTATTAGCTTTAGGAAGCTTTGGGACTGGCGAACAATGTGACTTCATTTAGAGATTATAAAGTAAACCGTCCCTCAGTTGATCTAATCTTGGGTGTTAGCTGAAAGTGCACTGCTGGTCTTAGAATCGTGATCAAAACGTTTTCACCAGAAATTAATTGATTGGCTTTGGGGGGCATCCAACTGTCTGCCCCGTTTTAATGGATCCTGGATGAAAATACCCCATGTAGACCAGTGACCATCTGTGCCAGGAAGTATGCCCGAGATCCAAGGTAATTCACTGCAGAACTGATGTCAGAGGATGACAAGCTTGAGATACAGATTAACACTGTAACTGATGACTGCTTGGAGGTAGGGCAGATGGCAATGGTCACTTGCGGTTAGAGTTGGTGTGGAGTACACTGGTGAAAGTTGATGGTGTCTGTGATGAGTGTTTTGGTTAGGCCAGACCAATTTTATTTCTTGTTTGATGGATTTTTGTTGTAAAAAAAAAAATAAAGGCAGGAGGGAGAGAAAATAAAAATAAAATCATCAAAGTAATATTCCTTCTAAATACTGAAAGTATTTAACTTTTGGCAATATATGAAGTGTATATGGGGCAAAAAAAAATCTTTAAAAGCTTTTCTTTTAGGTTTACATTTTTGGCCAATAATTGTTTTGTATTTTTGGAGTGGGGAATTTTTTAATTGTTTTTTGGTTATTATTGTTGGAAAAATATGACTGGCGGATCCATAAAACAAGAAATAAGATTGGTCTGGCTTTAGAAAAATATTGAATCAAAGATTGGATATGCCTAGTGTATGGCAATTATTTGATATGGCTTGTGATTGTTGTAGTGAGGTGTGCCTGTAGTGGTAATAATGTGATATTACTTGAGGTGCCATTGATAGGACATGACTGCTGGTTGTTATAATCAGGAGTTCCATTGATAGGATATGACTGCTTGTTGTTATAATCTGGTGTTCCATTGATAGGACATGACTGCTGGTTGTTATAGTCAGGTGTACCATTGATAGACTATGACTACTGGTTATAATCTGGTGTTCCATTGATAGGATATGACTGTTGGTTGTTATAATCTGGTGTTCCATTGATAGGATATGACTGCTTGTTGTTATA
>VKKT01002298.1:169604-179806 GCA_008038995.1 Haliotis laevigata | reverse complement strand
ATACAACCATACTTCAACACATCCGCACCTCAATACAACCATACTTCAACACATCCGCACCTTAATACATCCATATAGTTTAAAATGGCCCTCGGCCTGACAGACAATTGAACTTAAAATAATGTGCGAACAATGTCGGTTCAGATGAGCTAAGAGACGTGCATTGTGTTCCCGGATATCTTGTTTCAAGTATCCGTTGCCTGTGGCTCAGGGATTCGATCTACAGAGTTACTTCCCTTATGTGTTCAAGGATGACAGTTGGTTCGAATCCCAAATTCGCCCTGATTACGTTACTTGGGTCTAATCAGAACTCAGTATATTCGTGCTTGCTGGTTTTACCAAACCTAGTTCTGGATTTTGTTCAACATTATGCTAACACAACTGGGTTTTTTTTCAAAGACACGCGTTAATCCCAATTCTCTGTCTCACTCAATTTGTCCTTTTCGCAGCACTGTTCGATTATAACTGACTGACTGAGTTTGGTTTTACGCCGCTTTTAGTAATATTCCAGCAACATCACGGTGGGGGACACCAGAATGGGCTTCACACATTGTACCCATATGGGGATTCGAACCCGGGTTTTCGGCGTGACGAGCCAACGCTTTAACCATTAGGCTACCCCACCGCCCCTGTTCGATTATAAAACTTTGCCAGTCTACTTCAGCCGATCTAACCACTCAAGTTGTCGCCATGTAACAGCAGAATTCTCTCTCCTTCACCAAGTCTTTCTGATGGGAACATTTCACGTTTGTCTGAAAGGCCAAACAGCGACGAGATTCATAACGAGGCTAATTTGTTCTTACGGAACGTCATCAGTTTTTAAAGTTTAAAGAGCTTGAAACTACTCAGTTCCTATTTGTAATCTTAAGCTTTAAAATGTATCTGTTAATACAGCAGATTGTTTTAATATTTAGAAAGCACCCAAACAAGACGGTTTGTTTAATTAACGAAATTTCATTTTTTTAGCGTTAAAGTTGGAGAAACAACAGAAGTAACAAGAAAAACTGGTCGACAGTATTCCAGCAATGTTACGCCGGTTAATACATACCCACGACAAACAAGAGATAGACATTATGAGCATCGATTCATACAGATGAGTGAGTGAGTGAGTGAGAATGGTTTTAGCAATTTTCCAGCAACACCACCGCGGGAGACACCAGAAATGGGCTTCACACATTAAACCAATGTGGGGAATCGAACCCGGACCGTCGGCGTGAAGAGCGAACGCTTTAACCACTAGGCTACCCCACTGTCCCTCACACCGCTGATGTATGAAGAAGAGTGGTTGGTTGGTCGGTGAATCAATACAAGAGTTCACATAAACCACACAAACAACGACCCATTCCGTCTGCGTACAAAGAACAACTATCAGCAAATCATTGTAGCCAACCAATCCCCCATTTCAAGTGGCTCTGACGAGCTTGGATTATTGGGGACCTATTCTGCCCTAGTGTCATCCTGGAGAGCAATATTTCACCACTTCCTTTGAAACGTTTGCCAATAGCTTACCCAAAAGGATAAGTAAGTAAAATTCGAATGAAACATTTAGAGCCATCGTGTTGCGTTCAAACTTCGTCATCCTTGATTTTAACAGAAAACCTAAAATTCGCGTGGACATACATTTTTTAACCTGACTATCACACATGGAGTTTATTACATCTTATTGATGAATGTTGTATTGCTTTTAAACTGTTATCTTGATGCAACACAGATGTTACAGTGGGCCACAGGGTATTCAACCCTTTAAGACAACTCTTTCAGAATTTCTATTTTTTCACCTAAAATGCCTTGCCAGAAATATTCACCATTATATATTTTGCGATTTTGCGAAGCTTATCCATACATTTACATAATGAATTCACCGTCGACAGATACACGTGTTTAACATTTGAAATGTAATCGAAACTTCAATGATGAAATATTCTTTTGTTGCCTTTGCTAGATGCAAACTGCAGACATAATACCGTTGAGCTATTCATCGATGGGCCATTCATCGATGGGCCATTCATCATTTGGTACCTGTCGTATTCATAGATGTTATCATAATATTCGCGCAGATGTTTCATAATTATGTTCAAATTTCCAAAAATTGAAGGCGACTGGAAATGTAATCAAACCATCGCCAAAAAATCATTCCAATTTGAAACCCAATTCCTGAAAGTTGATGCAACATCTCATGTCAAGGGTTTCATCATTAAGTATTCTTTTTGTCCTATTTTATCAATAATGACAGGGTGAACGTGATACGTATCTATAGTTAGAGGAGTTGGTAGTGCTATCTATGAAAGCTCTAAGTACGTCGCACCGAAAACAAAGCCAGCTGATAAACGTGTAACAAACATTCATCAAAATTCCCACAGACAATTAAATATTCCAACCTTACAGTTCAAATGGCAGTTATTAATTCAAATAAGACATCCGATATGGCATAAAAGAAAGGGAATTATTGTCAGTACGAAGCGGAAGGGGCAGTATAATCGGAGGCGTGGAGCGAGGGGTTAGGCAAGGCGCCATGCTACCTCCCCGTCCATATGCTTCAACGTTGAAGTGGTGGGGAATTAGGAGCAAATCTCGCCCTGCTTAGACGTGATTTTCACTGCAGTTATAATGATTACTTGATTGGTATCTCCTCATTGTCATCGGCGTGTGATGACGAGGCTTTCATCTCGGCTCGGATTTCTGACGTCGACGCGTGGCCCGCACGATGACGAGGTGGGTTTTTGACGGCGATGTCGCATACAATCTTATTAATTTTGATCATTCAGCTTCGCCCGCCAGTCACGACAGTTGACACCGTCATAGCCGGGTGGATAGGTTAACTTCGTATGGACAGGGCTGCTGGCGCGGGTCGTGAGGGGTCAAAACATTGTAATCACAGAACCCCCTGATCGCCTACATCACATCTGGACTCCCAACATAGTCGACCTTGTCGGGGTTGGGCTGGATACATCGGACAAAGGTTCTACCGAATTGGGTTGACTTCCGTTGAGTTTTACGTCACATCCGCATTATTCCAGCCAAATAGTGACGGGACCAAGTTGTTTTTAATAACAATGACGATGATGATGATGGTGGTGGTGGTGGCGGTGGTGGTGATGACGACGATGACAATAGAAATACAACAATAATGAACAAGGCAGTCCATCTTAAATGGCACATCAAAGCGTATAGCATAACTACAACCTTATTACCATAACTGAAGGTATCAAATTATCAATTTACTCTGTACTCTAGACATTGATAGCACTCTCTCCCTGGGGCGGTGGGATAGCCTAGTGGTTAAAGCGCCGAAGACCCGGGTTCGACTCCCCACATGGATACAATGTGTGAAGCCCATTTCTGCTCACTCACTCACTTACTCACTCACTCACTCACTCGCTCCACCCATCGCCACACAACCCACCCCAACCGCCACTTTGCAACAAAAGATGTTTCTTAACCGTTACTCTATACTTTGAAGCAGTAGAATCTGGAAACTGGTTTTTCTGGTAGGAGTTATTTTATGCAGATTGTAGGACATTCCTACTCTTTCAGCGAACACCTATCCACGAACAAACGGGTGTCACAGATTTTCAGATATTCATTCATATAATTGTCACCACTATATTGTTTTTCACGTCTAATAGAGTCTGTTTCGGGGGGATAACCAAGACTGGTTAAAGCCTGGCGTTTAAAATTAAAGGGTGTATAGGAAAACCAACTGACACCTTCGTGAGATCATATCTGTGATGCACCACATCAATAAGGTAGAATAAGGTTGTACGCGGTTTTAGCAATATTCCAGAAATATCACGGAGAGGCACACCAGAAATGGGATTCACACATTATACCCATGTGAGGGATCGAACCTGTGTCTTCTGAGTGACGAGCGAACGCTTTAACTACTCGGCTATCGGGTGTCATCACTAATTTTCATTGGTCCATTCATATAATTGTCTAAACTATTTTGCACTTCTTACCAAATGAATTCTGTTTCGGATAGTTACGACTGGGCATTCTTTACCTGACGTTTTATACCAAAATACGAGTTTGAAAATGAGAAATGATTAACAGTCGTCAGTAAGAAGTAAAGGTGTATTAATGTCAAAGTAACTTTGACCGTTTCCTTAACGTTTGTAACGTTTCATTTTATTTGGTTAAATTTGTCCATTTTGTGAAATATTCATTGATGTATTTAGTGTGTGAAGTTTTTGAGAATTACAACTGAATAAAATTTAATGGAATTCATCAATTAACTGAATCCGAAATTATGCACATTCTAAGTTTGTTTTCGTGGGATATCGTGTCCACAGCTGGTTTTACCGTTAGTATTTCATGATTTCCAGCTTTTAAAAGGTAAAGGTTCACAAATATCATCAGGAAGGAATAAATATTTCCCAAAGCGGAAAACACTTAAAGAATTGATAACAATCCATATTAGGTAGTATTCGTGACTGAAAACTTGTCAAGCTTAACCCATGTAAAAGGTCGTCACTAAAGTTCAACAATTTGGCCCACTGTGGTTCTCCAAAATATTAAGTGAGGCACAACAACATAATGTGAATTAAATGTGAATCACGTTTAGCCAAGGACATATATTAACACATCTGTTACCTAATATAATTTCACTCTCTTCTCTCTTTCTTCTCTCACTGTCTCTCCCTTCTCTCTCTTTTCTCTGACTTCTTTCTCGTCTCTCTCTCTCTTTACTCTCTCTTCTCTTCTCTTTCTTCTCTCTGTATGTCTCTCTCCTTTCTCTCTCTCTTCTCTGTCTCTCTCTCTACCTCTCTCTCTTTTCTCTGTCTTCTCTTAGTCTCTCTGTCTTTCTCTCTCTCACTCTCTCTCTCATTGCATAAACATAACATTTTATTTGATTAGTATGTCTTTTGTCCCACCTAATAGCATACACACTTCCTCCTGACACTGTCCATGACGCATGAGCTAACACTAACGAACGACAAATGATGTTATTTTCTACACAAAAAAAACTAAAATTCTATCTGTCGCATCATTTAGACAGAAACACCTTTGATCATTATTCTGTGATTTTCGGCCTCTTGTCGTTTATCTCAAGGGCTTATTAAAACAAACCGATTGTCGCCATTTTTTAAAAGGCAAAGAAGCTCGGGTGTTGGAGCGACAAATCTTAAATAATGATGGCGACTTCTTTCTAATAATGAACAAATTTTACAGTCGACAAAGACCCTGTATCTGACGGAGGACACTCCTACCATACCACACTTAGGATGAGTCAGGGATGTCCTTGATTTGCCTCCCTCATATCGCTTTGATCTGGCTTAATTGGGTTAAAGATTCTACTGTGCCGTCCGTAGTAATATTTCAGGGGGCGCGGACAAAAACAGGACGAACGGCGCCCAAAAAATAGACCTTCTGGCGTCTACGGCAAGGAGCCAGTGTCTTGTGTGAATCTATCATCTAGAGAGACAGGGGTTGATTCTCACAATTTCCATTTGTAATTCGTCGTCGTATCGCTGCATTGACTAAACCATTGTTACTGATGTTGTCGCCAGAATACTGGCTCCTTCCCCCCGTCTGGGCCCAAATAAGGAGATGTTATGCATTTAGTTTCAAATTTGAGATACAGTTTTAATTAGGATAGTCCCATGATAGTGACAAGATACCGATGACTATTTCCAAACGAGACTCGTTGGTCAGCTCCACTACTGCCCCGGAAACCTCCAGTTACAGATAATAATTGCAATGGACAAAAGTAATTACAGTCAGTTCCGGATGTAACGAAGTTGAATGTGACGAATAATCAGTTTAACGAAGAGTTAAAGACCATTGGAGGAAATAGGATAAACTTTATTTCGCCGTCTGAAATACTTTTACTCCGAGCTGTTAATATAATGAGTTTCTGTACTTAGTAAAACGTTGCGTGCATTTTGAAGACTTATTCTTCGTGATACCATTCATTAGATGCTTGGAACGACAGCTCTCACACTTCAGGTTTGATATCAAACTAACAATCAAACCATCATTGTTTTTGTGTTTTATTTACCCCAACAAACAAAAAGCAACAGAGAGAGTGTGTGTCCATCTGCTTGTATAAGTTCAGACTAGGCGTATATCGAATGAGTATGGTTTTACGCCGCTTTTAGCAATATTCCTGCAATATCACGGCGGGGGACACCAGAAATGGGCTTCTCACAATGAACTCATGTGGGGAATTGAACCTGGGTCTTCAGCGTGACGAGCGGACGCTTTAACCATCAGGCTACCCCTCCGCCCCCTGTATTTCGAAGAAACGTTTCTTATCCGGCTGCAACAATCGGCCTGTGTAACCATTCGCTGATCAACTGTGGTCACAATACAAGACGATCACCATTTTCCAACGGCATCTACAACAACTTGAACAAGCATAGGAAAATAAAAACATCTCCGACCCGAATTATTGAAGTGCGAGAATTAAATGTAACACTCTTTCCCCGAAATCTGTCATTATTGCAAGGACGGTTTTGTACATTTATCAGCATTCAGATCCCCTTTCTTCCTTCAATAGCATCCGTTACACAACACCATTTCCATAACTACTCTCCTCGTAAAGGGCTGACAAAAAAACTCGGCAACAAAATGTTCAATTTTTTACGACTTCTGAACCAACTCCCTGTCGAGTCACTCTGGCGACTCGACATCCGGGCACCATCTTGCTGTGTGTACTTCCGCTTCCGGTGTGTGTGTTTGAGTTTGCTGTCGTTGTCGACCAGCTCTGCCTTGTCGTCTGCAAGTGGACATGAATATGGCGGGACCGAACGCAAACTCACGCGACAAAGCGCTGTAATCGAAATCTCCATATTTGAACTTTAATTAATTTTTATCTAAAATAAACTAAATTTGCATAACGAAGTTGTTAGTTGAAGCCACAGCTGTTTGGAAACGCCTTCGGTCACGTGACCTGTAACACCGGTAATGGAAAGTAAACTATTAATAATTCTACAGCAGTGTAATGGTACATTAGGATTAATATAATGTTGGAATTAATGCTTTCTGTCAACTATTAATGAAGAGAAACAATGAAAGGTTAATAACAACACATAGCTGGGCCGTTCTTTGTTACTGTAGAAAACGTCATTACAGAAAATGATCTTTAAACACGATTGTATCAATTCCTCTTTTTAACTTTCCAAACCACCACTATTTTTAATACCAGATTCCATTTATCTCTTTCAGGATTCTGTATTCTTTGCATTAGCTAACTCCAACCGAAATATTTTGTTACGTATCAAAACAGACACATCTTATCAAAGACTATTCATGGAGATTCTCCATTTTGCCGCATTCTCATTGACACATGATAATTGCTTCTCTTCAACATTCTGACAACAATTTTTTCTCTTAGCCGGTATCCGATGGTGCAATTGCCTCCTGGTAATTGAGTGACGGTTGATCGCGTGAATGCATAGTAACACATATATATTTAGACGACAAAATAACACTGGACGTCATTCACTAAGACATTTTAGCATGACGAGAATGTACACCACTGTACAATGGTGAGGCTCTGTCTCTGAGCACAATTAAACTGTGATTCCAGAGTGCTATCCAAGGGGGTTTAGAGTGTTTTTGTTCAGGAACGCAGCTACTTCAGTTCTCAAGTCATTGGTGGTTTCTTAAGTCTTGACATTTGCATACTGGAGGCAAGAGGGCAGGTGTTGTAATAGCATGTTGTCTAAGCGTTGGAGGAAAGGAAAGAGCATTTTGATTAACCATTTTCCTTCGGGACATGGTAATAAAAACCTATCAAATCCTAGTCCCTGGACCACAATATCGTGGTAGATCTGATTTCAATACTGATCATGCATTACGGCGAATAGTGATGTCTGGCCACAACGTGACCATTCATAACGCCACTGAATAGAACATGACTGGAGAATGATGCTGTCTGGCCAAAACGTGACGGCTAGCATCACGGGTGCTGTACATATTATTCTAAACTGTTCAGCGTTAATGCCAAACTGCACTCTTATTGACGATGTACCCCTACAAACTCGTATCCAGGATTGCACTCCTTCAACTGAGTTCACCTTACCTGCCTCTTGGGGCAGAACTCCTGCAAACAACATCAACACAGGACTGGTATCCATGGAAACATATCTGGACGTGGAAGGAGTTTTGAAGAAGGCTGAGTATCCACTGATGTTGACCGCTCTTGTCCTCAATGCATTGAGTTCTATGGTATTCAGTCAAAGCTCCATGCAGGGCCCAACCAGCACATACCTGTTGGCATACAGTGTTAATCAAGTCTTCTACATCAGTCTATCTCTCGGTCACGCAGTTCTCGGGACAGTGTATGGAGCTCAAGCAATGGAGAAGGTTTTATATCTAGCGTTTTCGTTGTATGTGTCCAACTTTGTTACCGGGACTCTTAGACGCGTCATGTATCAACTGACAGCTTTCGTTTGTCTGGAACGATATGTCTTCGCCACCTTCCGATTCAAATACAGAACCTGTCGTCTGCTTAAAACGCCATCATTGTGGATAGGGGCTTCGTTTCTCATCACATTTGCGTTCCATCTTCAAGTTGTATTCAAGTACGAAATATCTAAAATAATTCAACCTAACAATCAGACCGTCTTCACGTTTGGGATCACGGAAATGTACATGAAACACAGGACTGGGTTCCTGGTTCTGAGTCTGTTCAACAAGATCACATTTGTGTACGTGTTAGTTCTACTGTGCTTCGTGCTGAACATGTGTGTGCTTTACGCTCTCAAGCGAAGGAAGAAACGGGAAGTCACGACCTGTCTAGGCCGCTCAGGAGCACACAGACGTGAGCGGCAGACGACCTTGGCCGTCTTCTGGTCCACATTGGCGTTTGTTGTATTGACGTTGCCGGCAGTGACGGATTCGTTGGTCTACACGTTGTTACCATCCCGCTACGGCTTCCATTCCGAACAACGTTATCTATACCTCCTCGTTCAGAAAATCGGGAACATCAGTTCTCTGTTCAGTCTCACCACCCACTTCATCTTCCACACTTGGTTAAACAGCAACTTCCGGTCTACATTACGTGTTGTCGTCTGCCGTTGTTTCAGGCGCGGGAAATTCAAATTTCCTTTCAAAATGGAAAGACTTTGGACTCAGTTCCCGAGAAAAACCGCTGATTCAGTACCGATGGAAATAATTAGTCGTAACTAAATTATATATCAAAGGAGTCGCAGATGTAAGTAGTGACAGTTATGTTTTTTGTCTTGAATGTAAACAAAATGCGTGTCTAGAACGTCAGAATACTTTCATTTGATGTCTCAAGGGGTTTTTTTTCAAAATGCGTTTGGCATAATAAATATCTTTTCAATGTGTGTTTGTTTAGTTCACCATGCTTGTCTTAATAAACCGAATAATGTTATCTACGTTTATAACGAAGACGTTTGTAACGAATTGACGGATAAAACGAACTTGTTTCGTCCCATCACCTGCTATATATTTTAGTCGAAATGTGTATACCGAAGTACGGTTATAACGAACAGCAAGTAGTGGTACCTTTGAGTTCGCCTTACTTTACTATACTTATGTTTAGAATGGAGCGGCGTTAGGGCTCGCATTTGCGACCTGATAAATGGCGTGCGATGTCAACCAGCGACGTGGGTCGCGGTCGTCCTTTTGGAGAGTAGTCCTATTATCAGGAGGAACCCAGTACGTCATGCAAGTCATGAACTTGATTTTTTGTAGGGACTGGGTGTGACGGTACAACCATGATATGGATCGTTGCTTATATTAGGAGGTACATGCTTTCATGGTTCAGTGAGTGAGTAACGTTTTACTCCGCTTTTAGCAATATTCAAGCAATATCACTGCGGGGAGCACCGGAAATGGGCATCACACATTGAACCCATGTGGGGAATCGAACCCGGGTCTTCAGCGTGACGAGCGGACGCTTTAACCACTAGGCTACCCCAACGCCCCCTTAGTTCAGACTGCAGTGAGCCACTTACATGCGCGTGTTGTTTAACGCCGCACTCAACAAATGGGAAGACACCCAAATGTACGATGTTCATGAATGATTGGCCACACTGATCGTTGTTGAAATGGAAGCATCTCTTGGACATATTTAAACCAGAATTAAACTCTGTTAAACAATGCGGATGAAGGACCTGTTGTTATATCATGACTGTGTCAACATATGAGTGTATTACTGATCAGTATTGGGGCGGTGGGGTAGTCTAGTGGTTAAAGCGTTGGCTCGTCACGCCGAAGACCCGGGT